>JASANE010003760.1:0-127213 GCA_030248225.1 Trileptium ribeirensis
GTAAGGCGAGATATGGCCCAATGGGTGGGCAGGCTTCGGTTCCCCGGACGCCATCCTCACTCAGGAGCCGTATTTATTTGGTGGTAAGCCATATTTTATGAATATAAATTACGAAGTTTTTGTTCAGACGTGTGATAGACCGAGAACGTGTGTATTACTGAAGAAACAATTGGATGGTACGCTAGTATCAGAGTATAGCGATAGAGACTGTACAGTCGTCAAGTTTAGATGCAGGATTAATGGGGGTTGGGAGTACTTATGGGTGGTGTCAGGATACATGCCCTACGACTCCTTAGATCCCCCACCGAGCGGTTGTATAAGAAGGGTAATTGACCACTGCAAAGCGAAGCGTATTAGAATAATCCTAGGCTGTGATGCTAATGCTCACCACACAGCCTGGGGAAGTACAGATTGTAATAGGAGAGGAGATGATCTTTTTGATTATATCATAAGTACAAATTTAGAAATACTAAACAGGGGTACTACACCCACCTTCCAACTAAGGAATAGAGCTGAAGTACTAGATCTAACACTCTCAGACATAAATACAGCAGACAGTATATTCTGTTGGAAAGTTGCGGAAGATAATAGCTTCTCAGATCATAGATATATTGATTTTCAAGTAACTGGTGAAATAACAACCAGGAAAATAAGATATAATTTTAAGAAAATGGATAAGGATCTTTTTGCAGAGGAACTTATGGACAAGGGAAATGATCTGGAGATACAAGAGCACATAGTTGACAATGAAGAGGTTGATTTAGCGGTGGTATCTCTGACGAGTTTGATCGTACAGGTAGCCAAGAACTCGAGTCCTATGACTAAAGAAAGGTCCGGGAAAGCAGCTTGGTGGAATAACAAGCTGTCGGCCCTTAGGAAAAGAGCTCGGAGACTGTACCATTTTGCGGTCAAATATGGAAATGATCGGTGTTGGAAGAAGTATAGAACTGCACAGCGGTTATATAAGGAAGAGATTAAAGAAGCGAGGAAAAATTCATGGAAGCGTTTTTGTGAAGACCTGGAAGGAGCTAGAGACAGCACGAGACTTAACAAGATTTGCTCGAAGAGCAATAAATTTAAGGTCGGACAAATCAGCAAGGAAGATGGAAGCTTTACTCAGACAAATCAAGACACCCTAAGTTACCTCCTCACTAGCCACTTTCCCGAATCATATCGTGAGGAAAGGGAAGTCATTGTGAGTAGATGTAACAAAAGGGCAAGTCAAGGTGGTAGGAATGTTGCAAATGAGAAAATATCAAATGAATTGATAAGATGGAGCCTTTCCAGCTTCAAACCATATAAAGCTGCAGGACCAGACGGTATTATACCAAGTTTTATTCAGGTTGGTCTAGCAGCCATTTTGCCGATGATAAGATCGACATATAGAGCCTCTCTTACTAAAGGTTATATACCAAGGGCATGGAAGGAAGCAAAAATGATTTTCATACCCAAGCCAAACAAGGAAAGCTACTGTGAGGCTAAAAGTTTCAGACCTATTTGTCTTACTTCTTTCCTACTCAAAGGACTGGAAAGATTAGTTGACAAATGGTTGAGGAGGAAGTTGGAAGGTAGGCTGCATGAAAATCAACATGCCTACCAAAAGGGCAGGAGCACATCCACCGCACTGAGCAGTTTAGTATCTTATATAGAGGATGGTTTTTACAAGAGTAAATACACTGTATGTGCTTTCATAGATATAGGAGGTGCTTTTGATAGCACGAATATGGATGCTTTTGCAAGAAGTTTTGACAGACTACAAGTAAATAGCACGGTTAAGAGATGGCTTCTGGCTCTTCTCGGAGAGAGATGGGCATCAGCTGAACTAGGAGGCGAGCAAGCACGCTTCAGAATAGTAAGAGGAAGCCCACAAGGAGGAGTTTTGTCTCCACTATTGTGGACAATGGTGATTGATGATCTTTTACAGAGTTTTAATAAAGGTAGGATGTATGTTCAGGCATACTCCGATGATGTTGTCATTGCAAGCTCAAGCGTAGATGTTAGCGTTGCGGTAAGAAGGGTCCAGAGGACTCTTATAGAGGTAAACGAGTGGTGTAAGAAGAGGGGTCTAACCATAAACTCTGACAAATGCGAGATCATAGTTTTCTCAAAGAAGAGAAATGCAGAACGACCCTTCAGAATAACGATAGAAGGAAGAGAAATAGAAATTCAAAGAGTTGTTAAGTACCTTGGTGTGCTCATACACGAGAAACTACTATGTAAGGATCATATAGACCATATAGTGCAAAAGTGTATTAAAGCATTACTGATAAGCAGGTCAGCTGTGGGGAAAACGTGGGGTGTCTCACCACGAGTCATTCTATTCCTCTATAGAATGATAGTACTTCCTATAGCCTGTTATGGATCTGTTGTTTGGTGGCACAGATTGAAACTAAAGACCTATGCAAGAAGGTTGAGTAAAGTCTCAAGAACATCCTGTCTTATGATCACAGGGGCGGTTAAATCCACCCCGACGTTAGGTATGGAAGAAATTCTTAATTTGCTTCCCATTGACCTAGAAGTTATGAAGGAAGGAATTTTAGAGCTTACGCGTATTAGAAGTTTTAAGAGAAATAATGTGGACAAACTATGGGGCCATACAGTTGTTACAGTGGAGGAAAGATCCCTACGGTTACTCCGATACCCAACGGACTATATACCAAGAGAAGTTGATGAAAGAATTAACTGGAAAATTATTTTTCCAGATAGAGACACTTGGAATGTTTCTACTGAGCAAATACGTAGAGAAAGTGACATGATATGTTACACGGATGGTTCTCTAATAGAGAATAGCAAAGGTAAACAGTCAGGTGCAGGAATTTTCTTTGATGGCGTTGCAAAGAGTTTTACCTTAAGCCAGCATTCTTCAGTCTTCCAGACTGAAATTTTTGCTATCAAGTCATGTACTGAAGAACTATATGAAAGGCGTATTGAAGGAAAAAGCATAGTTATATTCTCAGACAGCCAGGCGGCGCTAAAGGCATTGGGAAATCTAGTAATTTCCTCGCAGTTAGTCAAGGAATGTAGAGCTGCACTCTATCTACTCTCAGGAATTAACGATGTTACTTTGTCATGGGTACCTGGTCATTCCCAGATAGAGGGAAATGAAATAGCGGATGAATTAGCAAGGAGAGGATCTTTCAGAATGTTTGTAGGTCCGGAGCCTGCTATTCCAGTCAGCAGGAGGGAACTTAGATCAAGAGTATTTTCATGGATGCACAGAAAGTTTATTCACAGATGGCTGAATGTTAGCCAATGTAAGCACTGCAAGATCTTGGTCAAAGTACCAAAAAGTCAGAGAACCAAATTCTTATTACAACTTAGTAAGGATAAATTGAGACAATGTGTCCAAATTTTAACAGGACACTGCTGGCTCGCATATCATATGCACAAGATGAAGAGGACGGAAAGCAAAAATTGCTCCAATTGCGGAGTTAGCGAAACTGCAGATCATTTTTTATGCACATGTGAAGTGTTTAAAGAAGAAAGAAAGGAGGTTTTTGGGAAAGAGCAGATAAGATTAGAGGAAGTTCATAAGTATGGGATTAAAAGAATCAGTAGATTTATTCTAAGCAGCGGGAGACTAGATAAGGAACACCTATGAGGTCGTGAGGTTAACAGTCAGATACAAAATTTTTAGATTCAGCTTTGATATAGAGGACTTGTCCTGTGGATGTTGCAATGGGCTTACATTTTTAGCCTCCGCAACACTTGGGTGTATATCCACTAAACTTCCTGTATGTATGTATGTATGTACGTACTAGAATTAGTGCTTGTATAATACTGTAGGTGTCTTTTTAAAATGAAACAAACGTCAAGTTAGTCTCTTAATATAAATGCTAAACTGTTTGTCAATATCATTCATTACTTCATTGGCGATGACTAAAGCGCCATCGCGCGAGTTTTCGTCAAACTTTAGCTCAAGTTTAAGTCGCCCAATAATAGATGTTCAACTAACAGCGCACACATCCTTTCTTAAAGGCCATACAAATCGGTTGGTTTCCGGTTTTCTTTTCAAGAAGTTTATGAGAATATCGCCGTCCCTTTGACATTTGTCTACTGATCCAAGATACCAGTCGTATTTACCGCGTGTTTCGTCATAAGCTACAATCACCCAGTCGTTGCCATTATAGCAAAGATCATTTGGCTGAAAAATGAATGTACGATGTTCGGACTCCGTGGGTTCTGGTTCAACTACCTCATCATCCTCCGTTTCAGCTGCCTCATCAGCGCGACGGCGTTTGCTAGAGCACTCGGCTGATTCTGAATCGTCTGAATCCGTTGACGATTCGTCGCTATACGAACTATCCGAAGACTCATCATCGGCTTGCGTTAAATAAGACGGCACTAACTGCATTACCGGAATTATTTTGCAAAATCGACCAGACCTGTTACGCGGAGTTGCCACTCTTGAGGTATTCAACCAATGTATCTTTCACAAGGCCGCTATCACAGCGGCGTAATCTGGCAAGCGATTGTGGGGCTTTTCACTATCAACAGGAAACAATCCACATGCTTCAAATCCCTTTGCGATATTTTTTGCATATGTTTGAACAAGAAATTCTACCAATTGCTTCAAAACACTGGGAAACTGAGCTTTGCCAATAGCCTGGTTCCGCTTCATTTTGAGTTGTGTCAAAACGGTTCGATAAGCAGACTTCATCGGATGAAATACAGAAAAATCTAGAGGTTGTAATAAATGAGTTGTATTTGGCGGCAAAGAAACAAAATAAATGGAATTTTCGGCACAACTTTTAACAACGTCGACGCTAAAATGAGATGAGAAATTGTCCCCTATTATGTGTCGAAAGTGATTTACAAATTAATAAATTGATAGCATGGAAGGTACTAGTTGCAAAGTTAATTATGCGGGACACAAAATGCTTTATTTCATATTAAAAATCTGAAATATAAGTTGCATCACTGTGCGGGTAAAATGAGACACACTGTCTCATATTACCCATCAAATTTAAATCACGGTGGGAAACTTAAGACATATGCCATGACTGTATCAGATAGGAATGTGTAGTGGTATAATACTGTTGCATCAGTTGTTAGGTATCTGAACGTTATTTCAAATGTATAACATCAACACGTCCTTGTTTCTCAGCTGGCCCATGGATTCTTTTAAAATTCGCACCTAAACAACATGCTAGACCTAAATATTTTAGCCCAGTACTGCGCACGCCTTAACGGTTGCAAACAGACACAGACTCACATACATGACCAAAACTTTCCTAGCTAAATATATAGACAAAACCTAGCTATGTAGTTAAAGAAACTATAAAGTTGTGGGCGCACAAATATGAAAGTAAATATTGTCTCATAATGCCCCTTGTTACCGTACCAAAGAAATATACTCTTGTAATAGATCGAAGTGGCGATGCTGCATTGCGCACTTCCAACGCAATGCCCATACGACCATCGTAATCTCAAGGACGGACCTAATGGACGCAATTTTTATGGGTCTGTCCCAAGAAGCTAGGGAGCTTAGCAAGCTGCATGAGCGCTTCATAGGATGTGTTCTGATCCTGCTGGAGGGGTTGCACACGTAGTCTACGTGGTACTAGCTTTGAGATCCCCAGGGAGGTTGGCTCCGTCACCTGCTCGCAAACCAAAGAGACCATTCCACTATTCCCTATCATCGTTCCACCTGGAAACGTCAAGGCAAAGATCGGTTAATTTATTTTGGCCAGTAGCCCCCACTAGGGTCCGACAATCCCTAGACGTTTAGTGTCGAATCGTAATTGGTCGGTTCAACCTTGACGGCAGACGGTCGAAATGGTCATTTCTAATCTTATATCGAATATGCGGCGAAGAGTGACGGAAAGCATTTACGCGACCCACGAGTCGTACCGGTTTGTCGTTAGAGTCGGCGAACGACGATAAAGCTTGCGACCTTTTGAACGCAGGTCGTGAATCTTGGGCGACTATTTCATACCCGTCGCTACCTAAGGTATCAAAAACACGGTAACAACATGGATATTTTTATTGATAAGCAAATCGCACATACAAATACAGTATCGGGTGACGGCTAAGGTAATATGACAACGAAAAAGGTAATATTATAGCGATTAATCGTCATCGTAGGTCTGAGTACGTTATAACTATAGTTCGGATCTGGGATTCAATATCGTTGTCCTCGCCCTCTTAATCGAACGTTCACAGCCGTGGGGGTCAAATCAAATCTTTGCTAATCGCTATTAGGTCCTTCGACGACGGCTGCGCTTACCCTATTCGATACGGGACTGAGGCAACCATTAGTGTGAAATCGCGCGACGGTCAGTTATGGCGAAGCGCCAAAATGTGCAAAACGCTGGTTAGCTGTTTCGTGTAAGCTGAGAGCGGCTAAAGTCAATCAGAGGATTATCGGGATCAAAAGTAGGTTTCAAGGACACACAAAGGAAAACGGGAGTTAGTGCTAGTTCGAGTTAGCTCATTCTAACTCTACATCGAATCAAATGGTGGAGGCACACGATACAGACATACGATACAATACAGGGTACAATTACAGTACAATATACAACAAATCAATGACAATAATTTTAAATGGTAACAATATATACATATATGTATAATGGAACAGATAAGGTACGGCTCATTCGAATGACTAGACATGACAGTGAACAAATTTTAGATTCGTTCAGGCACACATACACTTATAATCCTATACGAAGTGGCATCTACTAAATCGATGGCGACAATTAAGATTCCTTGTTTTTCCGGTGATAAAGTTTCAATAGTTTGGGGTCGGGGTATGGTGCTCCCGGTGAGTCTCTATTATACTCCTACATATAAGTATGTACACACAATCATGCTAAGAACTTTTGAACGTCAAGTGGTGTTCGCGGTCGGTTTTACTTAGCTCAAACTTTTCCAATGGCCAGCTCTTCGGGACTTAAAATACTTAGTGTGACTGGCTAAGCATGCCAAGATGACAAAAGTTCAATATATACGTAATAAGGAACAGAAATGCGGTTACCGACTTGGAGGAATAGTAAAAGGTAACGTGGATTTGACGTCCACTAACCGTCAGGTTTCCTCTGGTTTCGCTATTCGTTTGCGTCCGGTAACCCGATTTTTGATCGACAAAATTACAAATGAGAACAGAATTGAGATGTATACAACTATCTCTCTGATAGGCTATGCTTAGCTCAACTGTGGTTTTAAAACATATCATGCGTATCGCCGTTTCGATGGTTAAACTCGTGAACCATTGCGAACATAGGGTGCTCAATGCGGAATCTTTAATTCTCAATTTGTAGGTCCCGGTAAAAGTAGATTTGGGCCGAATATTGCAACTTTGGAGATTTTTCTCGGAAAGGCGATTTACTGAAAGTCTCGATCACATAAGCATATATATGACGCCTAACTTGACAAAGAGTTAAGGGTTAGAGGCGCTGTCTCATCCCTTAATTTATATTATCGAAATTGTTGGAATGCAAGTTAATGGCTCAAAAATTTAAACTAGAAAAGTTTTAGGGAACTTAAGGACCGCTTCGGATCTATAGGTTCACAAGCGTGCTATATACAAATTCGATATCCAACTTCGCAAAGAAGTATCTTCGCACTACCGCAATAACTGGCGGCCCAGTGCGGAAACGCAATATACGGATCGTCAAAATTGTTTTGTTGGTTCGTCCTATGTGTGATTTCTTAAGCTGACGATTTGGGTACTTAACTAGTCCTCACTCGAAAAAGAGGCACGCTGCGGTTGAGCTCACGAGCGGGCCACTGTCGAAGCAATCAACCAAAACAAGTTTTTAAGAGCTCCGCCTGGTTGAAGTACTTGTACTTAACTGGCTCTTAGTGTTTTGTATGTCCAGACTCTTTTTTTCAACAGGGGAATCATTTTGTTATTTCGATTAGGTCGCTCATCATCGCTGCAACGCGAAGGTACTAGTATGGGCAGCCTCCTAAGCTAGCGAACCATGTGTTAAAGATGTCCCAAAGCGGTAGGTATTTCATGCAGGTTCTCTTTAGCAATTGCCCTACATAATTTGTATAACTGAATGTATGAATTTATATAATTTTCAGGACATGGGGGAGTGGGTTAAAATTTTACTCCGCTGGTTAATAATTAATTTAAGACTATTGTCATGAGCGGCGATGTCTTGTAGGCCATCGACTCTGACCTTAGAGTAGTAAATTTTCATGCACTCGATGTCAAAGAGGCGCTCGAGAACAGAATTTTGCCTTATAGCAATTCACTCACGTTTTGAAATTTAAAACAGATCCGCACCACGAGATCCGAGGTCATTGCAACCGTGGAGAAGTCTTCTTATAAAATTTGACCGAAATTATGATTCCAACTTAATCAGTTATTCGGTGTCGACTGAGGTTTTCATTTTGAACTGTCAAAACCATGCGCAAACTTAAAATTTCGAATTACTAACAATTTTGCCATCCTTTCTCTGTGAAAATTTGCACAGAGACTACACTTGACCTATACTTTCAATTTCTGAGGGCCTGGTCACCGGTCCTCTCAAAATTGATCCGTCGGCTAAAGACCAGACAGATCCGACATCGCGGCTCGCAATGTTACTAAAATTTGTACATAAAATTGTTGCTTTTCGTAACGAAAAATATCAACTCTGGTAAAGTTAATATTTCAATCGCGGCGGCCGCATATCGGAGCTTCGAGACTCCGGTAGCGTCGTGCTGTATTAATACTCAAAAGCAAGGAGAAAACAGAGAGAAAGTAAAACTGCAACCATAAAGCTGAAACTAAACCTATCCAGCTCAGAATATCTACGTAAATTTGTGTAAAAACCAGAGCGGCTTTTGCGCTGCTTGGGTATAAATTTGTTATAATTTTCGAAGGGGCCCCGGCTTTGCCAATATCTCAAATGGAAGGCCTAGCGGGTTTTCATTTGTAAAATAAACATCATAAAAATTCCTTGACAGAATTTTGGTCCAAAGGCCATTGAAATATTAGGTGGGGAAAAGCCGTTTTTGATTCACCGGGCAAACGAAACCGGTTCAGTTCGTTCAACCTTAAGCTCTTATTTTAAAGATCAAATATGTGTGCACAACTCAACAAAATTTAAGCAAAATTCCTGGAGAGAATTTTGAAATATTTCCCATTTATACTCAAGATGGGGCGTCCCATTTACGGGTTCATAAACCAAGATATTAATGAATTTTGTATTGAATTTTATTTGATAAGTTGAGCCACTACTTAGAATCAAGAAAAATTTCAGCAAAATTATTGGAGGGAATTTTGCACAAGATGAATCCGTCCGTCACCCGCCCATGTCCGCAAAACCCAAAAGCAAGAAAGCTAGAAAAGACAGAAACAAATTACAGTAAAAAACTACAATGAAGTGCATCGAAGCCGGTCTGTAAAACCGACCGAACTCCGTGCGGCCGAGGTCAGACTGAACTTTGTTTCTTAGTCGGAGCAGCTTACCCTTCCAGACTTTTCAGTGTCCGACCAATCGGAGACAATTTAATTGAGACCAGAGTTCCGGTCTTTTCTTATTTTACCCATTAAAATTTCAATTGGGGAAGGCTACCGTAAACCCATGGCGGTCCCAATCCAATGTACATTCCTTTGGCGATTAAAGTAATTACAAGAGTCATTGAAACTGTCTGAGGACGCCAACTTTTGGCAACCGTTCGGGGTCCCAGACCTTAACCATCAAAATCATCTCTTTTTTGACACGACTTGCCCTACTTTTCTAGGCAGCACAATCAACCGGCTGTCCTCGTACCCAATTTGCCCCTTATCATCTAATTTCAGACCCAAATTAATCCCATTTTATGGCTTTTTAATTATAGTAAAATTAATTTTAATATTAATTTAATGGTTACTTAATTAATATATTAATAAAAATTACCTATATTAAGTATGGTAAGTATATTAGTTTATTATTAAGTCCCTTCAAGCCAGATATACAAATAACCATATATTTATGTATTAAATTATATTACTTTATTATTTATATATATTATTATGAACTTTATGATTAATGTTTAACTAATATGTATATAATTCTTATAATTTTGATACGAAAAAATTATATATACAGCCCCAGGTGACTGGTCCGACAGTATGTGTTTTATATAATATCTATAATTATTATTAAATTATTATTATTTAATATTGTTTATTCAATATATATAAATATCTTATTACTTTAATACTGAATTAATAAATACATACTCTAGACTACTGAAACAGGATGATACATATGTCCTTTTCGGCTTTTTGTTTCTTTGCGACGGAGACTAAGCAACTAATCTGTTGGGTTTTTTGGCGTAAGAACAAACAATAAATATATGTATTGCAATGCGTGGGTGGGATTGAGTTGAAGGTTTTTCTGGCTTAAGGCAAAGC
Organism: Trileptium ribeirensis; assembly: GCA_030248225.1. NCBI lineage: Eukaryota > Metazoa > Nematoda > Enoplea > Enoplida > Thoracostomopsidae > Trileptium > Trileptium ribeirensis. Next base: position 10,340 of record JASANE010003760.1, read on the forward strand.
TTGAACTCCGACGGCGCCAACGAAACCACAACACTACGATATTATTTCAGTGCGAGAAGTTTAGGTTTCCGGTGACCCGATAGTAAATAGCTTCACTAAGCAAAAGGGATGATTGAACATTAGTAACTCGCATTGGCATTCCGAATATTCGCGTATGGTTAGCATTTGTCCATCCCCGTTGTAAAATTCAGTATAATGACGCGGCATGATATATATAGAAAGTCAGTTATATAAATAGAATTTTAAACCCGTAGTTCTAAAAGTGATTTCGTCATCGCGCACCTAGGGAATTGAGACGGTCTTTTGAGCAAAACTTTTTTTTAATTGGAGCATAAAGTACAGTTTGAAAATTTGTGCATCGCTGTCTTTTGTGCTGCGTGTGCCTTACTTTACCAAGCAGAGACAACCTCAGAATATAGACTATGAATTACAAAATTTTAGCTGTATGCGCAAAATTACACTATTTTATATTCTATATATAAATTTATTTATACATACGTATCTATATGACACCTAGCTGTCAGCTACGTAATAGGACTACACTGCATAATTTAGAGTTAACAGACGACGAACAAGATAGTTCATTTTTCGAAAGTGATCGTGAGAATCAGCACATGGAGAGCTTAGCCAAAAATGTAGGTCAACTTGATCACGTTATAAAAGATGACCATGGTTTGAGAGACCTATGGAATTAGGTGGACGAAGTATCACAGCTGGTTCGTCTTGGGAATAATGAGCCAGATCTTTGTATTACACCCTTTCGTGGTGACCTGACGGGTCAAGATTTTAACTTTTGGCTAGAAAATTTTGATTTGGTTAGCGACGCTAAAATTATGGATGATAACATGAAAGTAAGGGTGCTTCCCGCATATTTAAGAGACAGAGCGCGAGACGCATACGAGAGAGTGCCTGATGCTTCTAAGAGAAACTATAATAATTTAGTCAGGGCCTTGAAAACGGCCCTCCTCACTCCCGAATGGTCAATGTTTCATGAAGCCGCGTTAGAACAACGCCAACAAATGAGTGGAGAATCCATTACTTCATATCTTAAGGGCATTAAACGTGCTTGCCGCAGTATTTATCCCCATGAAACTGACGCTAATTTGCAAAGAAAAATTATATCCCGATTCTTTGGAGGATTAAGATCACCCGAAATGAAACTACAAGTATTTAGAGATATGCCAGATACTACCTCGCGCAGAGCCTGGATATGCAATCAGTTCTTTGTGGAACAGTTTCATCGCCAGTGGGATTAACTAATACCACCACCAATATTGTTCGAGACCAAACTTTACAAAAAGTAACCCAAGGCATGGAGTTATTAGCGAGAAATCAGAAAGACATAGCAAATGCATTACAGCACGTGCGGAATATCCCACCCAGGAGAAATAATCGCCCACTTACCGTCAGTACAAATCAAAATAGGCGACCGGATACCTGGCCTAGACCTAATCGTTTTTCACAGGAACTTTCATCACGTGGTCCTAAATGTTTTACTTGTGGGAAAATGGGATATATGGCCATGAGCTGTTTACTGAGAGGGAACCAGAGCAGAACGAACAATTTTCGCCCTCAATATACCAGTCCATTATCGAGAAACAATAATTCACAAAACGTCAGACGACCAACATTTAATACTAGCTCTAGGCCGAATATACCCAATATTGGTCCCATGGCTAATAGAACGAATTTTAGAAATATAGTAGCTACAACTACACTTACACCACAGGTTAACGTGACAACTCCACCGTCATCTAATTTCGAAACCCCATATCGTACCGAGGTCGAGAGACTGCGTAGAGAAGTTGATGCACTTACCAAACAAAAGTCCTTACTTGTGAAAAAGACATATCCACAATTAGTAGGTGCAGTTACTGCTCACTAAAGAACCTGGAAATCAGATTAAAACTGAGGGAACCGTTCTTAAGCCAAAATCAGGGTTTAAAATTACTTACCCGTTGTTAGCATTACTACTCCTGGTTACATTAATTGTACCAGCCAGCTCAGTTATAAAAATGGAGTTAAGCAGACTCCAGCCCCATCTTTTCCCACCTTTCGGTGTAGGATTTGTTCCCGGGGGATTAGTTATGACAGCACCAGATATTGTTTACATACCTATACTTGTTCATGCTAGACATGAAAAACATGAGGAATGCAAGGCTGCGTCAAGATTTACTGTTAATCCTCAAAATCGTACTTGTGCTGGTCACCAACTTCTGCATAGTGAATCGCAAAAAGCTCTGAAGGCTTTAAACGAAAATTTGCAGGACTCTGTCGATCCAACATCTTATGAAGCTTTATTACAAAGTATTTGTACTGATAAGCCTTTCGCCTGTTCCTTCGTACAGTCAAAAAGGCAAAAACGTTTTATTGGAATTCCGCTGTTAGAATGTACTTTGGTTAAAAGCGTAGCTTGGACAAATTATATGGCCCAAACTGATTTTTATATAAATGATGTAAGAAATGTTGTTAAGGGTATGGTTAAGGCCAGTAATACTAGGATTTTAACTTCAGATATTTTATCGGCTTCGCAAATAAAACAATTAGTTGAAAAGGAACCCACTTTACATGATTCAGTGTATTTGCACGACCGTAACTTGTTTTACCATTTTGTAAAAGCATATCCAGTTATCATGGACATTATGAATACTAGATTCGGGCTTATATTAGAAATTCCTCGTATAAGGGTTAAGAATATTCTCCCGCTTATGAAAGTTGTCAATGTTGGTTTTAACGACAAGAATACTAATACTGCATTGCGCGTTTCATTACCTCAATATATAACGTATGATACCACACTTAATAAGGGTTATTTTTATGAGGTTAAGGCAGGTAATTGTCAAAAGACTGCCGGACTTTGGTACTGTGATAGAGCTGCTCTCCCGACAAGTAAGAGTGACCACTGTTTACATGATTTGAAAAATTCTTCGGTTAAAAATTCTTGCACTTTTGATATTAAACAAAATTCTCCAGAAACTATTACAGACAGCACGCGAGTAGGCATATTAGTGCGTACTTCAGCAAATTTGTGTATGTTACACGAACTCAACCAGGTAGTAAAGCTACAAAAGCTGATAAATTAACAGTCCCTGAACATGGGGTTATGTTTTTCTCACATGCGAACTTTTCAATGATAATTGTAGGAGACCAAGAGTTAACGTCGAATTTTCGTCCTGTACAAGAATCTGGCTCCTATTACTAAATATTTCTGTAACAATTGCATCAACTGGTAGGTCACTAATTCCAAAATGCTTGTACTGCAGCACTAGAATGCGTCATTGTGCGCATCACAATATCACCTGCGCTGCGTGCTATCTAAACCCACGCGTTTCGCCCCACCATATGTTTGAGGTGGCGGATTTAGTAACGCTAGGCCTGGTCAATGCTACTTTAATTTATCTTTTATTTATTTTTTTGTTTTTTTTTGTGTTTTTTTGATCTTTTAAAATTTATACATAGCTGACGTTTTCTGAGGCCTGGAAAATTAATGCTGAAAAGTCTGTTGCAGATTATATTTTTGTTTAATTTGTTTTAACTTTGTTGGGGGTCTACAACAATACAGTCGAGAATAATTCTTAGAATTTTGCCCGGTGTTCTAGAAGATAGGTTAACAAAATCCGAACCGCTGAGTATAGTGGCATTTCGGTTTGTTTTGAGGCAATTAGACATTTTCCTAGAATTGATGTAGTCTAGGATTTCTGTGTATATAAGCCAGTTGCACAGCTCAGTCGGTGAGTTTTCTCCGAAGCAGTTGCCGCTGGGAAGTAGCTCTATTATTATTTATGTTGAAATTTTTCTTAAGTGCTCAGTATAAGCAAATTGCAACACAGTAGCAATTGGAGAACTAGTGGTGGAGTGTGAGTATAACTGTGATACCCTAGTAGATGATCCGTTTGGTCGTCTTCTTATAGCTAAAGTGTTTATATTGCAGGGAAGGACGCTAATTCCCTTCCTTTTGGAACCATTGATTGTAGTGGCTTGTGACATATATCTGACTACATTAGACCTCACGGTCGCTCTCACCGTTTCAATTGTTGTTGTATTTTCGACCATAGTAATAACCTTGGGGCAATAATAAGAGAGGTTTTAGTGAGTGTGTGTCCTAGCTTTCTGTGTTTAAGATTGAATTAGTTAAATTAGCCGTGACTGGTTTTGCTCAGAGAGTCCTGCGTCCTTGATATTTCTTGGAGGTTCATACTAAGCTTGTGTGGTGAGCTGAGTCCTAGGTCCTGAGTGCTACATTATACATCGTGCGGGTTCTTGTTGAAACTTATTAGGACTAGCTTTGCTACACTACTGAGTAAATATAATACTTCATTTATCTAAATTTTATATTAAACTTATTAGTTATTATTTTATTTACTTAATAAATATATTAATATAAATTTTAATATCAAAATTACTTGGATTTATATATATATAAACCAAACCGGGAGCGGGGAGGAAAATAGGGCCCCACTCAATCAAACACCTCCGGAATACAAAACAGGCCTAGGATTCGGCCTCAGCTCCTCCAACCGAACATTTTGATACCCGACACGTCAACTTTCAGACCAAAAAGGGGTACGGCTCTCGGGAGAGCCCAATCAAATTTTTTTATGAAATAATTGAAGCCTTTAGGGGCCTCCAGCTGACACGGGAACTTTCCTGTGGCTGGACAGATATATTTTCGTGTCGGATTCAACGACGGGAACACAGCGATAGGTCCCATGCCAATCTAGAAAATTTTCCCAATTTTCATGGGGTTACTTTACCCAACATGAACACAGTGGGCTCAAATCAATCCCAGTGGTCCGGAGAACTCAAATATAATAGCTGTATAATTGTATATTAAACAATAACTAGAATAACTTATTAACTTACGTTATTAATCCGAATTTCGAGGGTACACCAATTATCCTTCAATAAGTCCAAGGGTACCAATCGAATCTCCACAGGACCGGTTTCTTGGGAAACATCGAAAAATTTTGTACCAGAAAAATACGCCACCACCAACGATTTCTCAACGGATCAAGGGTTATGGGTCGGAACCTCAAAGACCTTCAATTCCGAGGATTCGGAATTTTCATTTTAACTCGTTTCTTATCAGCTAACTTAGCCAGTGAAAATGAACACTGGTAGGTGACATTTTATTTAACTTAACAATTTTCCAGTGTATTTTGTAAACTTCAACGCTGGTAAATTTAATGACTGACAAATTTTACTAGTTTTCAGAGAATTTGCTCAATTGCTGTTCGCTTCACAGTGAACAGCCATATTTTTGGGGACCTCCCTTATCAGGACGATGCGGACCGGTTCCTTATTCAGACTAACTTTTCCTACACAACTTGGCTAAATTTTCTCATCTCTAATGCGTCGGGTCATGCCATTTTCTTACAAAATTGGATTAGTTTGGAGTCGCACTGCTCTTTTAACAATTCATGGGTCGGCAATGGTAAGGCACCCCAAAATATTAAACCCGGCGGATCACCTACATATATTAATAATAGATAATAACGATAAGCATACGTATAAAAACATAATAATATGATTGCAGGGTCGATACGATTACAATACGACGAACAAAGGAGGTGGGTCGGGACCGGTAAGGTACTGAGAAGTACCTCACCCAAGCCGATCGACCAACAAGTTAACAATCTTTACGGGAATAACGAACGTCATGCGAGTTCCGCATGGACAGCACAAGTATCAGTAACAACAATCGGTGCAACAGCGTATAAATAGTACATGGCAACAAGGGTACAATTAAATCAGTACAATTGGATGGTATACGGCAATAATGGTACGGTTAAATTCATATAATCATAGCAATAAAGATACATGGAAGTGTGCCTTTATGGCAACAGCAAATGCGTTACACGGTACATAATAATGATACGGTACGATACGAATATAATAACGGTAATGGTACGATATAAAGATAGTAATGGTAATGGTATAGTGCATATACTAATGATAACAATGATAGTACAAAGTATGGTAGCGGTATTAAGGTACGATACATACATACATAACAGCGATATCAAGGCACTATAAAGGTACAAATTATACTGATGTTGACAATTTATGATAATGCCACAACAGGGTACTCGATACTTAACAACAACAAGTGAGTCGGCGATGTTGATCCGTATAATCAAGTCCTTCATACGGTCATATCGACAGTTAACCCAAGCTTGCACGGATGAAGTCATCAGTTGCTAAATCTTATGCACACGCATTAGTGCGGGAAGGGATCTCCAAGGTCGCTCAGAACCACTGTCCTTAAGGGATCCTTTGGCGTTTTGTGCCCAGAATTTGCAAATGTTGCCCATTGCGCAGTGGTAAGGATTAATCAGCCTCGTAACGATCTAGCATGGATCAGTTACACTCTGATTAGGAACAAAGGCTTGGTGTAGCAATTTTTAACGATATCATGATGATTGAAATTTATTAGTTCGAAATGAAAAGCCGGCGAATGTCTGTCGTTTCAAATAATTTGTGTTATAGAAAAGTTCCCAATGACACTTTACAGCGCTTGCGATATCTCACATATAAATGTAGAGGTAGCTTGTCCAAACTGAATGTTCCGGGCCCTTGTAATTTTTCGCGTTCCCTGTTTCAGCGACCCTGTCGATTTTTTACTTAGCCCAAGTTAAAACGACACACAATATGGAAACAATTTACAGTTTGTATACGCATTTTGTAAAAAACAATTTTTATAACGCAATCAGAGACGTTTGGGCAGCGTTCTAAGACAATTTAAGAAGGTAGTTTGTCTCATCGCCAATTTGGCAAATTCTGGGTTTTGAATGTATAATTTAAAGAGACATACGACGCTTCTGTTGCTTGAACAGTTGAGGATATACACCTGTTCATTGCGTATTTACACTAGAAATCTAAATCTACATAGAGGTTGAATTGCTATACAAACTGAGATCAATAACGTCTATACAGCTAGAATGTTTGAGGATGTTGCCTTTTTCGTATATTTTGGGTCTCAGGAGCGCACTCAAATGACCATCTACAGCGTAGAGAATGACAATACCAGCAGCTTGTATGGTGCCATATACTGGGTGGTCCAACATGGAGTAGATGCTGAGATTTTCAAATACACCCTGGCAAAAACCAAATGCGCCCCGGTTCGAGCTCCCCGGCAAAATTTCGGACTCGCCGTTCGTTGCCTTTTAGGAAAATTTTTTGTTTCCTTTGGGTAAAACCACCCCCAAATGATATAAAATTTGACAAAGAATTGCACTATAATTCTGTCTTCAAGACACAAAATTCGTTAATTATTTTGTCAAAATTTGCTTCAAAATCGCTTTTTCTCTCCATCGAAAGCTTTGTAGCAGGTTTCTGACATGATTTTTAACGGTTTTTCCTTGGCAAAATGCCCCTGCCAAAATGGGGCACCCCCGCTAGTGAAACTAGAAAGCCCGTCGTTCGTGCCCCGTGGCAAAATTTGCAGCGAATGGAGAGCCCAGATATAGAAGTTGAATTGACATCTATAAAATGAGATTAAGCAGCAGATTAACCTCGAGTAGCTGCAGAGATATTGCTGTTTTCATCTATTTTCGGCTTCATGGGTTCATTCAAAAAACCCATCTGTTTTATGCCTGCAGCATGAATAATCATGGCAGTAGTACTCCATGTGTAGCTATATAGATCATAATTATTGTTTTGCGAACTGAGATTAAATAAGGAACATACAGCTCACGCTTTTGCAGAGATATTGCCGTTTCAGTGTATTTTGGATCTCCTGGCAAATTCAAATACCCAATTTAACCCAGCCGTGCACTAAGTAAATTGCAATAGCAGCATTGCATACCACATGCAGCTAGATAGACGATGATTTGCTTTGCAAAATAAAAACTACATCAAACATATATTTTATTAAACATTACGTGTCTCATGGACCATGTAAAACCCATTTGATCTCTGTTCCTAGACCGAATGGTAATATTAGGCCAAAGGTTTCCGGACACTTTTCTGTAGCCTTAATTGCTCTACAAAATGAACCTACAGTACTCACCAAAAATGACCCTCACATTTCGAGCGATTGGCTCGCTCGAGATTTCGAAACTATTTTATTTAATAGTAAATTCTATTTTTAGAACAAATTTATTTCTAGCGAGTCTGGAGCGATCGACAGTCGTTTTGGGTGTACTGTAATTTATAGGAAATAGACCAGTAGTTGAGATATAGTCAAGGTTAGGTTTTAGACAGGGAATAACCGGAACCGGAATCATCAACTGGAACCGTCCATTTAAACCGGATCCGGAAATTGGTCTTGGAAACTTATATATAGTAAAACAGATGAAGGATGAAATGGAGGTATAGTGGATTTAAAAATGTATTGAAAACAACTTTTACAATAAACTTAATGTATTGCGATGGCATTATTGCCTTTCTGAAACTTTAAGGAGACTGAGGAAGCTAATGTTTATTTATTGATAAATGTGTCGGTTTTTTGGACACCCAGAGCAAAAAATGCCTTCCACTACACACCCTTGCATATACTGCGTCAAATGAATGTGCTTAGAAGGCATGAAGCGTAGAATAAACACTTTCGCTCTGTCTCCAGTCGCCTTCCTTTACTACACATACGTTTGTTACATGTTATTCTGTAGAAAACTTGAAATTGGTTTATATGATTCTAAGACAAAATAATAGAAGGTAATTTTCTGATCAGTCGTCAGAGACACTGTTTAGGCTGGCGTTATGCAAACAGTGCCCATCAGTTAGATGATAATGATGATAACTTTCTAATCAGAATGCTATAAATGAGACAAACTGTTATACAGCTTCAATAAATACAGGTCATTGCCAAGAAAGCAGTGTCTGGCTGCGTTGCAGATAAAGTTACTTTACTTTAATGTAGACTGATTTACAAAGTTTACAAGTGCACTGGCTGGTGCTTGACGCAATTTATGCTAGCCAACCTTACACTAAGTACTTCTACGTAATCCATACTCTGTTACCGAGTTGGACGGTTTAATTCGAACATACCCCACAGACTTCTGATTGTGTAAAATAGCTACTGCAAGCATCAACCTGGCTTTGTTTTGTTAACAAACTCCGGCATGTTAGGATGAAAAATTTCTACCGAAATTATTTGCCATACTTACGTTTCACACGGCACCTTGCTGAGTTAATCTTTTCTTTTGATTGGTTGTATTGGAACTTGGTAATTCTGTGTATATAATACATATGTTTCAGGGAATAACCGGAACCGGAACCAGTAACCGGAACCGTCCATTTAAATCGAAACTTATATATAGCCAAACAGATGAAGGAAGAAATGAAGGTACACAGAATTTAAAATGTATTAAAAATTACTTTTACATTAAACTTAATGTATTGCGATGGCATTATTCCTTTTCTGAGGTTTTTGCGCTTTGCCGGAGCCGCAACCGGAACATGACTTTCGCCGGAACCGGAATTCCGGTTTCTCCCTAGTTTTGTATTACCCGGTTTTCATCCGAACCTTATGGCCGGAAAGAGAAAATTCAATTATTACTTTAGTGGTCTGCACTGAAAAACATCAAACTTGTGAAACTCCACTATTGTCGGTAGAACACCAGGTTGATGCGGGTCTGCTGTTTCACGAACTAGCTGACAGCCACCTTACGAGTCCTGGAAATTTTTCAGCAACTGAAGAAACTAGCACAGTACCTACTATTACTACATCGCAGGGTATTCGCTCATATTACAGCACATGTGTATTTTCATCAATTTTAGCGATTAAACAATTCCGTAACAAAGTTCTACATCATGACGCAAAATATTTTAAATAGCATTTACTTGCGGTGGCATGAACGGTCCACGAGGACGACCTTTATCTACATTGCCACCCCATGAACCCACTACAACACCGGCAACTTCTAGCTGTCCGCCTCGAGCAAAAAGATCTTGACGTCCACCACGACCTCCTGAAATCACCAAAAACGTAAGGAGTAGAATAATTTGCTCATACACTAAAACTAAGTGGGCTCTCTAAATTAAACACCTGACATTTGTAAAATCCCCGCACACCAAAACGAATGTACCCCAGTTCTAGGCCACTGAGATAACTTTAGGCTTCCATTAATCACCGTGACAAAACTTATCCCCACGTAAAATGCCACCCTGCTGGAACAAAAATCCGAAGCTGATAATTTCATAAATAAAAACAATTGCGTTTTAACCTTAACAAAAGGAGGTCCGATAAAGTCCCTAGGAGTCTCACCGAAACACGTTATGGCTCATATCAATTACGGGTGTGGCCTTACAGCGATACGGCTAATTATGTTCAGAACGTTTAGCACTATAAAGCTATGTGGAGCACACTGTTTCCAAGGTAACTTACTGCGTTGGGTCAAAATAGTGTTTCAAATCGGCCCTTACACAACGAAAACACCAAATTTGTCATATCTCCTCCACCAGAAGAATTATTCGGCTGCGGTTGGGCTCATTTCATTCAGACAGCAAAGCTCTAAATAGCTATTAACTTTATCTGACAGACAGGGTTGTTTCAAAATGGTTTTAAATGGGCCCTTGGGATCCCGAACACACTAAATTGGTCATATCCCATTATAAAGATTCGGCCGCGGTTAGGTTTATTTTGTTCAGAAATCAAAGCTCTGTATACCTACGAGTTGCTATTTACCTCACCTGCCAGGCAGGATTGCATAAATACGTGTTTTAGAAGGGTCCTTGGGATCCCGAAGACACTAATTTTGGTCATATATCCTTAACATCAGGAGCGATTCAGCCGTTATAATTCAATGAGAATTTGCTTTCTTAGCGAGAAGAAGTCCCTAGTAACTACTCTAATGTAACCCGTTTATTGTTAATGAACGACATGTTAGAATTAAATAACCCTAAAAATTCCCCAGCGTACACTGAAGACAAATAAACAAGACATGGTAGACTATAATATCAATCTCAGCACCCACCTGGAACAGGTGGCCCAGAACGTCCACCAGGGCCGCCTCCGCCCCGAGGCATTGGCATACGGTGATTCGGGCCAGGAACACCCATCATAGGACCCCCTCCGCTACCAGGTCCTGGTACCACAAATGGATGAAACGAGCCGGGGTGCATATTCATCATCATCATCATTTGGTGATGTTGCTGCTGGAGTTGCATTTGCCGACGAGGGCGGCTAAATACCATTTCTAACCCTTCCAGAATTGCTTTACGCAGACCTTCGACAACCTTCTTTATGTCCGCCTGAAACAAAATATCCAACATGTAATAAGTCATTAGCAAACACCGGTTTCTTAGATGCAACATGCAACAAGTTCTCAACTCCAATAACAAATAGTCATTATATCATAGCGCGTTTCTAAACTATACATTGCGATGTCTAGACGTTTCAGTTTACGTTGTATATCCAAAGTGGTTAGCACAGAAACAGTTTTCAGCTATATCAACTTAAATAATACATGTCACGATTTTGCAATTTCTGTCGTGACATCCACATGTGCTAGCCATGCGCTGCTATAAAAGTTGGAAATTAATACAATAATTGGCTTGACCGAACACGTATCATTTAATACTTAAGACACGAAGCCGACCTCCACTGTCAATCCAAACAAAGTCGTAAAGCAAAAAAAATCAGAACTATGTTACGATTTCGATTCAACCAATAGATCTACAGGAATGATATAAATAAATAAGAACCAATCGATTCACAGACTATGTGGGGCCCACAGAGCTGTAAAGATGGACAAAAAATTTTTGGGCATACTAGAACTAGGTGATGGTTTCCTTTTCAAACAACGAAGAATTTGTGTCTAGGTCTACTCTTTAACGCTTGGCTGCATAACAAAATCAAAAAGTGGTAAGCATGAGTTGTATTAAGTCCAATTTTTGCCTAATCCTAGAATACAGTACGATTACACATAGTGATGCAAGGAGCTATTGCTAAAAATAACATGTCTTTTATCACATAAATCCGTTTTCCTAAGCAGATCCTAAGACTGATTTACACGTGCACAGACATGTTATGTCATCAGAACGCAATGGTTTAAAGTCCAAGATTGCAGCACACAAGCGGAAAACCTACTAGTGCGGTTTGGCAAATTGTTAATGTTGGGTTTAGTCAGCATACCATAACACAGATGTAGCGGACAATAGCTCCGATATGCTTCCCTCAACAAACATCAATATTTCTGGATTTAGATTTCATTAAGCATAGACTGCCAGGTGCTAAGTTAACTTCACTTAAATAGTCTCCATGACTTTAAAAATAACAGTTTGCTTTGACATGTCCATTTCAGACTTATGAGCATAGTATAGACTTATAAGCATTATCCTGCGTTTGCTAACTTTACTCTATTTCCGGTTAGTAAAATGTAAATAGCAACAGACAAAAATAATGATAAGTTAATGCAATAGTTGTCCCGATACAAAATTAAGCACATAACAAACATATTAGTCCAAGTTTACAATAATAGCACCTGAAAACGTCATAATTTACTTCCATTTGATCGACCGTATGAATAATATTGAAAGTATCTTACATCGCCGCCGCACATATCCAGAAGTGACTTCTTTTTGTTAACCATTTCCAGCTTTGTTTGTAGCAGCTTTCCGTCGAAAAATAGCCACGGACAGCACATAACCCAAGGTATTGGGGCGCCACACGCATCGTTTGCAAATAATGCATGCTCAACGCCCTGCATAAAAAGTTGCGCGAGCTGAACACCACGAGGCGATAACGAATCTATCTAAAAGCAAAAACAGAAATTCAACTCTTTAGCGAGATGACAGTCCAAGGCTAACAATTTGGGCTATTCCAGGTTCAGTACCAAGATCAATTTTTATTCCACGAATCCACTCCAACTAAAAATGCTTTTTCAAGGCTGAAAAAAATTGATTGATTTTTAATAAATAAAAAAATTCGCTATGCTGATCAGTTGTCAAACAATTATTAAAGATGTACATATTTAAGCGGGGTCCTCCACCGGTATGACTCGACCTGTCTTCCAGCTTACCTCCCCACGGTATGGCCCGACCGGCCTTACGCCTTCCCACCCAACCCCCACCCCCCGTAAATTTCGGCACCCCTATTTCGATTTTTAGCTTAAAGATTGCTCGAAAAACGTTAATTTTTTCCAACTTTCGCAAAAAAATTTGCGCCTCCGGCACAGGACAGCCCTGACAATACCAGTGAACCAGAAATAATGACTCACCAGGTTATATTTGTCGCGAATATTGGATAAAAATAAAAAAATTACTTACCCCAAATTATTTGGCTCTCCATTTCGCCCCACACCCTCTAACTGAAGATGGGTCCCCGTTTTGTGCCCCCCGGGCCGGGAGCGTGCGTGGAGGAGCCGGATATATCTGCAACATTTCACACACGAGTTATTAAACATTTAAGCAGTTTACATGAATTAAAATGCATATAAATATGACTTTTTAGGTTAGTATCGCAAAAATGGACCTGAACGTCAGAGATAGGATACAAAAAAGATCGGCTTGAGTTGTGATGCTCAAGCCACATAGATGGTTTTAAACTGTACAGCTGGCTGTCTGATTTAGAGCATTAAAGCAAGCGTCAGCGTCGTTAAGTTCGTGTATAACTAACAGCAATATGCGAGTTATGAAAATTTAGTGTGAATTCGGTGAATTCACCATGAATTAAACTAAAGATACTATCATCAGTGAATAATCGAAACGGGAACTGAAACCAGAACCTGGCCTTATCAATAAGGTAAAACAAGAGGAAGTATAAATGAGCCCCTTGTTTGTTGGTGAATTATGGTCATATAGGATTATTTAACCCGTTAAACACGTTGGCCCACTGCTTTAAAAGTTTATTTGGTATTTTGTTGCACTGTTGTATGAGGCCATAGATGCTAAATTTTCCTAACTGTTTTAAATAGACAATGTTTCATTTAATTGTACATTAAGGGCTATATTGGCTCTACAGATTTTGGGACAGCTAGATACGATGAATGAAGTCGTACTTTTGTTGAAAACAGCCAAATCGTGAAATACCAGGCGCCTTGCGACGTAAAATTTTAAACGATCATTTTTTGTTGGGTGTAATAAATGCCGAATGTTTTCACATAACGTTTTTTGAAACATAAACAATTATTCCTACATGATTAGAATAAAAATCCTACTGCATGTAACCGCAACTTAATAACCAACACCCGAAGCCGAAAGCAAACTAAATTTTCCATTCCTTTTGCTTAACATCCGTCAGTCTGTGAAAAATTCTGGATTAAAACGCACGAACATTATTAGGTATATAGTGGCATTAAGTGAAAAAACAATTAGCTGCCACAAAACTGGGCTCTCCAAATTGGAGGGGTCGGGGGCCCTGGCATTTTTAGGTTCCCCCTGGTTCAGAACAGGTGCCCTCCGGTTCACGCCCCCGCCTGGCAAAATTTTTGGCTCCACACGGTTCAGTGCCTCTTGGTAAAATTTTTGTTTCCAATCGGTCCACAGTACAAAAAATTTGATCAAAATTTGTACTAAAATTCCGTTGTAAAGCCAAAAATTTCGTAAATTTTGTCAAAATTTGCTTCAAAATCGCTTTTTCTTACCATCAAAAGCGTTTCGGCAGTGTTTCTGACACGATTTTTAACCGTTTTTCTCGTGACAAAATGTCCCTTGGCAAAATCGGGCGCCCCCGGTTCGGAACCAGAAGGGCCCCTGGTTCATGCCCCTGGCAAAATTTTCAGCGAATGGAAAGCCCAGTAAATTATGGCTTTTTACGAAAGTTCGATTTAGCAAGTACGCCCCGCATTTTCCACATTTATGCGAAGAAGCTACAAATACAATCACTGTTTCTCTTTAATATGCCACATTGGGATTTGTGCCTATTTGCGCTTTTGCGGTTGGTCAGAAAGCTCAATTTGGAAGATCAAATTAGGCGATGAACCCTGACTAACGATGATCGCCTATTTCGACTTTAGGCAAATTACTAGCCTTGAACAATTTTTGCAAAAGAAAATACTCCCAATTGCTTTATGTTGTTGCCTTACGAGCATATGAAAATAAACTGAGACATCGTAAGCAGCAGTTCTTTGTCACAGGAACCGTTGGACAATGGCAAAGCTAACAAATTCTCGTTTAAAGTGTACTTTAAAATTATAAAGGAGTTAGTGTTTGATTGATTTGCATTATATCTGTGTGCCAGGGTTTTTTTCAAAACATACTCTGGGTCCAGCTTGAGTCCAGCAAATTTCTCTTGGGTCCGGACCTTAAACGCCGGGTCCAGACTTACAATTTTTGGCTTGAGAATTTCAGGAATTTTTACCCTATAAAGAAACGTAATTACGAAACGCAGTTTTAAATTATTACATAATTACAAATACATAAGTTATTCTCTGCCTGCCCAAAGCCAGAATAAAGGATTAGGGCCATACATGAAACCAGCAGCAGGCAACTATACACATGTAAGCACGAACGGATAAAAGCCTGCACTTTTTAATGGAATTTATTGGCAAACCCTGTGTCTCCGAAGCCGAAATTGCCCTGGGTGAAGCGTGGGTCGAGCAAAAATTTTAGGGCCCACGTAAAAAGATTTGGGTCCAGAGCCACCTGTGGACCCAAAAAACCATGTGTGGGTTTGCTTCGTACAATTAGAGTACAGGGTATTGAGATATTCAAAAGTTAATTACAGGTATATACTAGAGTGAACACTAACACAGAAAAGTTTGTGTTTTTATGTTGCACATCAAGAACAGCGCTGCGCTTATAGTGTAGTTTGTCCTCAAACTTTGACTAGGAAATAGAAAACTGTTCTTACAATTTCGCCATGCAGAATTTCAAAAGGTGAAACCGGAACTTCGAATCCCGCAAAAATTAACAGCAATTGGGACCAGTAACCGGAATCCGAATTTTGCCGGCACCGGAATTCCTGTTAGTGACTCACCATCATATCCGTCACGATAATTTTACAAAGTGAACCATTTTATAAATAATAAGTAACTATAATCTACCTGTTCGCACAGCTTTGTCTAGGACTTGTAGGCAAGCAATCGATTCAAGTAACAGCGTTTTTTAAATAATGAAGAGAATTACAAATTACCTCCACGATTGAATACCGTATTTGTAAGCAAGATAATTATTGGTCTTTAGGAAATATTACATAGTTATTTGAATAATCAAGAAATTTACAGCACCAATTAGCCACCTACAAACGTCATTCGTACTGCAATATTACTATTTTTCTAACATATCAAACACTCCAGAAAGCATTTGGATTAAAAGTCAATATAGTCGATTATTTTAATACTAATCACATTTAAATTTCAGTACTAACATGCTATAGCGAAATTTACCAAGTATAGGCAATAAATTTAAAGCTGCAATTTGCCCCAACTATAAGAAAGTAACGATGTAGTGCTGTCATCTATAAGTATGCTGATTGCATTTGTAATTTTAGATACAACAGCTTACACTTGATATAAAATTGCTTACATTTGACACAAAATAGCTTAAATCTGACATAAATTAGTTTACACATGACTTAAAATAGCTTACACTCATATCCTGCATGGCGTTCGGATCGCTGAGCTGCGGAGACGCCGCTTGTGCCAGAAACGCGTCGAGCTCTTGCCGTGTAACAATAGGTCGCTCTGGATACGCACACATAAACCTAAACACAATATTTGCACGAGATTACGCAGGACACCATGACACGAATAACGTTTCCAACTAAATCAGTAAATTTGTATTATTAATACAATTTGGAATATCTATCCACTACTAAACAAGTTCACATCAGTTTGTAAGATAAGCGGAAACATATTATAGAAACTAGTACGACACCAGTACGCCTAAACATTCTACATCGCTGTTAACCTATGATTCATAAGTTAGAAAAATTACCTAAGCGGGAATTGGAAAAAGAATCCCTAAGCAACCTTAATTTTTATAAGTTTGTTATAAGCCGAAAATTTCTATTTTAATCGTACCAACGCTCTGCGGTATTTCACTAACTAAAATATTGAAAAGATGCAAAACACTTCTTACGATTCGTTGTTCAAAGTATTCGCTCAAGCCCGTTCTTATTTTATCTCACTGAAATATCGAAAACAAGCAGAACATCGAACTCTGATGGAAATTTTTTTACAATATTCTCTCATGCTCTTTGCTAGTGATTTCACTCACTAAAATAATGAGAACACGCAAAAAGTTGAACCTTTTACGGCAAACCTGAATTTGCACTCAGTCGTTAAAATAACGAACACAAGTGTTTGTTGCACCCATTATTAAGTGCATAGTACTTTGGCTAAGAACCGTTGTAAAATCAAGCGTATCTACGCACTATATAACTAAAACTTTGTTACAAATGCCGATAAAATAATTAAAGAAGGTAACGTACGTAGCAATCTTATTGTTTGCACTGGAGTTTGAAATTAAAATAAAGATTATTATGAAAGCGACATGCAGCATTACAAAACTATTTAAGGTAACCTTAATTCCTAGAATACATGCTAGTTGTAAATGTCCCAAATCTATTATACTGTGTCATATAGACTATCTTGATGCCGTGTACCGACTGAAGACAGAGTGTATTCTGGAAATCGGATTCACTGAGCCTAAATTCATTGAAAACCCATGAAGAGGCATGAAATATGCACGCTCGACTCTAGATAAACAAATCACTGTATTTAGGCTTGAGCAATGCCTAGATCACTATTGATGCCCTTCGCGCAATACACAGACAAAAATGAAGACGCATTACATTTTGGAAATCGGGTTCGTCGACCATGAAGCTTTTGAAACCCCATGAAAAGTATAATCAAGTAGGACACTAGATAACACACCCATAGTATCCAGCGTGCCTAATAAGCACTCAAGGTATAAACACCAAGCAATAATATGGCGGATGACCTGATTGTAAGGTCTCCATGTTTCGATGTGAAGTCTCTGCCGCGAGATATGGGCTGCGAAACAATGGTACCCGTTTAACCAAGTTTGGTAAAGCACCCTTCAAAACCTGTGTTTGCCATTTTACCCCGAAATGGGGTCGGAGATGTTATCACATTTGCTAAAGAACAAAAAATTTGTCAAAAACCATTTATTCGAAAATGAGTTATAAATAACAGCCAGACAAATAAAGAAATGTGCACGATTTCCCACTTAACGCCAAAAGTGGAAACTCTGCTCGCTGTGTTTCAATAACATATAAATGAAACCACACTAGATCCCTTCCACCCTCGTATGCGAGACATTAGTACTATACGGGGTTTTGGCCCACCCACCCCCTAATTCTCTCGCAGAAACAGATATTTTAATGAAATCAATGACGTCAATGCTCTACCGCGTGACACAACCGCTGTGGAAAAGTCAAACTGAGCGCACTCAGCTAAAGTGATATTAAATTAAATTTGAGCTATATTAAAACTAAAAATGGTCTTATGACAGACCACCTGATTCTTACAAGTGGAAAAATATTGCAATGATACCCCTATTACAAATACGCCACCTAAGTGCACAATAGCACCACAAAATTTAGTCCAAATCGGTATACGTATCGCTAAGTGACGCGTGACAGCTGAAGTTTTGGCCCATTGTTCATGTCCTGCTCTAAAACGGTGCGGGATACGAACAAATGCACATAGTCCCATACGCGGACACTTAATCGCATCAAAATGAAATTCCAAAAGCGGTCGACAGATTGAGAGTCATAGATGTCAATATAAATTTAAATATCGTAATATTTAAATAATATTTATAAATATAGTTTCCATATCGCAAAGTGGTCGGGCTTTCGGCCGAAAGAGCATTAAGATGGGATCAAATTTTATTAGCGTCAAAAATAGCAAAAATTACACATTTTCAGCAATTACCGACAGTAAAATTACAGTTTTAACGACTTATAAATGACACAGACAAAAACTAGACTTTTCAGTCAGCAAGAACAGCACTATCCATAATTTCATTCGTAGACTTCTTACACTTTTTCGTTTACTATGAAATTTATATGTAGTGTAAATTTTACTCCCGTTCACTCATGTAATAGATCCGCTCTTTAAAACTCACCTCATCACACATGCTAACAGCAAAAGATGTTGAGGGACGTTTTCCTGGTTCAGCATTAAACTACTATCAGACGACATGCAATTAAGAAACGCTTTCATTCTCTTCTTTTTGTCATCAGCATTCTGTCCAAACCATAGCCGCTGCACAGTTGGAACACCTATAACAGCAATTAATATCCTACTATAGTTGCTAGAGTGACGTGAGCCACAGAACGCGATTAAATCAGCGATATCATTAAATTAATAGTAGAGAAAAATGCACTTTACGGGCGTGGAAAAAGATACCCATGTTAAAAATGTTATTGGAAAAACATAACGTTAGGTAATCCGTACTTAAATGGCTATGTGAACCAGGAATGTCGGTGAAAACGCTATTACACTAATAACGAAATACCGATGTAATACGTTACGGCAATGGTTTTGCTTTGAAAAATGCATTTATTAGTTTAATGGATTGGAGACATATTAGTGGCCGTTGCAGTAGATGAATGCTCTATTGTTTTCAATTTAGTAAGGTGTTCTACGGTGTATTGAACTTAGTGTACTGCACTATACAAGGACATTGCAGTGGAAAAATACGCTTTTGAGAACGGAAGTTTTGTATTCAAGGTGCTTTTGAGAACGGAAGTTTTGTATTCAAGGTAGAAAATAATTTTGAAACTAGTAAAGGTGATCACATTCCCCTATCTTTAGCTTTATAACAAAACCAGTAATTGATGTGTGTCGTAATGCTTACAGGCAACCGCAATAGATAGTGTAACAGGGGTCGAGCGCTTGAGAGATATTTCAATTTCTAAAAATATTTTATATGTCCCCCAAGCACAACCCTTCGCACTCAAGACAAACTGTAATCTAATGTCGTTACTTCATGGATCAATATGTCGTTTTAGTGCAATTAGAAACGTAGAATGCTATAGATTACAGGATTATATAATTTCCAATTTGCCTGATCAACATTAATGCAGACTCAAAACAGTTTAATCCTATTTCTATTTATTTTCGGGCTGTTATTTAAGAGACGTATCTCTTCCACGAAAAGTTAACAATTCAAAAATAAGTTCAAGACATAAAGAATTTAACAACTAATAATCACACGAATTTTAAAAAAATATCCATGAGACAAAAGAGATAAAACACTCAAAAGCCTGAAAAATGATATGTCAAATGTCAACACTTTTTATACTTATCACCAAAAGCCTCTGAATACATTTTTAAAAGCCAAATAAAATTATATTTTACTCGAAAATGTACCACAATACCTGCTCTTTGAGTACTTCTGTCCTTAGATTAGTTCAAAATCAAGACTTGGTAAAGTTAATACTTAATAAATAGGCCTTAATTTTAGAGGAAAACCTTGTCAGTTGAGGTATAAATTTGTAACACATTACTGGTTTGACTAGCCAACATTATCTGTATATAGGTGGATTTGGGATAGTATTTAATTCCGACTTTTAAAAAGTGGTAACAACCAATGGTGTTTTTTGAAATGCGACGCAACGACGTCGCTTCGCCGTGCTGTCTAGAATCAAAGCCTAAAAAATTAGGCTAAATTTACTTCCGCTTTATTTTCATGATGCACACAAATACTAACACGGCCATTATTCCCTGGAAGGCCTTTAATGGTAAGCCGCTTACAATCGTCGGGTCTACAAGCCCCTTTTGTTCGGAACATTTCAGATGCCAATATAGCCACGGCTTGGCCTCGGGATTAGACCACAATAGAAGGTTTGTCACCACCGTACTTAGTAATTACGCTTACAATAGTATCTGCGTTAATAGATGTATTACATGCAACTGCATCGAACCGAGTACGTTCTTTATCAGTTCTTAACATAGCACCAAAATTAGGCTCTTAGATTTCAACACATCTACACAAAATATAGCCTATAAAAGTAATTTTTAACTGTAAAACCAAAAATATTATTTATCTCATGACATGTAATAATTGTAATATCCAATATGTAGGAGAAACAAATAGATCCCTTAAGGATAGATTCAGAGAACACAGAAATGCAATTTTAAGAAATAGCTAAAACCATAGTAAATCAATTTGTGAACATTTTAATAATGGCCAATGTAATATCAATCATCTCAGAGTACAAATAATGGAAAAAATAGACGCCAACAGAAGGGATTGAGACAACAGTACGTCATACAGACGTTCCACTCCACAGAAGCCTTCTGGATTTCACAATTACGTACTAGAATCCCTTACGGTCTAAACGATAAACATACAGAAGTGGGAAAAGATAAATCAGAACTCTTTAATATGCTTAATAATTATAACTGTAAACTTTATAAACTTCACAAAAAGAAACCGTGGGAAACAACGGGGCCGTAATATTAGAAACAAACACACGATTAAGCCAACAGACTTCTTTGATAAACTAAATACCAAGTTATGTCATACGCGCTATGTCTTATTTTCAGTACGGTCTTTAAGTCCAGAAAAGATCAGATTTAACACATTAACCAGTTCCTTAACCCACTAACGTTAGCGCTCCACTTCCCTATTTAGACATTTTAGAAGACCTTTTAACACACTATTTAGAAACAAATAAGCGAGAACTAAACACCAAGACAATTAACGAATAATACAGTTAACTCCAAGAATAAAGTGTATGATCAGCTATTTATAGCTCGGATCATTAAATCAGAAGAATTATTTAACACATGGCCAACGATTATACAATCGGATTACAAATTCCTTGAACCAGCTGTAACGTTCAAATACAATGTCCCTATCGGCCCCTAAACTCCTACTTAGTCACACTTGCAACTGTACTTCCAGTGCTTACGTCAACAACTACTACAGACATGTAATACGTTTTAAATTAGATATCATACCAAATGATAAACTAAGAGAACTCCTTGAAATGGGACCCAAATTTAGGCTAATGGATGCAATTGTACCATACAACATTATTTGTTCTCTTAAAACGGACGTCGACAACTACTGTACCAAAGTGAAAAACAGGACCAGAATTCCATGTAAATTTATCGATGATTGGGGTAACCTACTAGTCCAACTGTTTAAACGCAATCTAAATAAGGCTAAACATAACCCTTGGGTGGGGTAATCGACAACCTACTCTAGATAATAACATGTTAGATTGTCTTCAGGAACTCAAACACTTTATTATTACCACCACTGACAAAGCAAGTCAAAATTATGCGTTTATCTGCAAAAATGTTATGTAGAACAAGTTTTCAAAGAACTGGATATTACAGTTAATAACAGCAAAATATATGAAAAATCTAACGTACCAGTTACACAAAGATATATACCCGAAATCCCTGTGCCTGTATAAAGTCAACAACACCAACCAACTAGCCAATGTTCTGGATCACAACATTAAACTATACAGCGGTACAGCAGATATTACCCTATACGAGAAAAGAAACTATTTCGATTTTAAAATCTTCAATTTCCCACTCTACAGTAGCAATCTTTCACGTTCAGTTTTCAGGACAATCATACACAGTCAAATTGTCAGATACGCAAACATTAACACATTTGCTAACTTTCAACATGATTGTAACGGTTTACTCAAAGTACTCATAAGCAGAGGGTACCCACAAAGCTTTTCTATAACATTTAAAAAAATTTGAACTATCAACAATCTTAAAGTGTATAATTTTTAGGGCTACCAACAAAATTTAACCCTTTTTATATAGGCTTTTTTAATTCTATCAGTAACAGTTTCTAATATTCTGATCTAGCCTAAATGACGTATAACCATAAAGTTAGGTTTTTATACTAATTACGAAAAACCATTCTATTCGCTAATATTATAATAATTGGTCTTAACCTCACGGTGATCACCTACACGTTCTCACCAATTTGATTTGTGATACTGAGCACTGCTCACGTAATTAATCATCTTCTAGGAGTTTGGCATTTGATGCTCACACTAATCTGCGGACATCAAACGTTCTTCCATTGTCTTCGGATAGTGGATGTAGCTCGCATCGCAGATGGTTGCTACTTAATTTATCTTTCGGTATTATTTAATGTTATATTTATTAGGTAAAAAGTATTCCACGGTATCATTTCACATTTATTAAATAATTATTAACCGGGTCCGGTGATAGCCCTCAGATGTAGAAGACCTCGCTACATTATGGCGCCCGCGAATGCAGGTTCCGAGCATTCATAGTCAATATAAAGGTCTTGAATTAAAAATTGATTCTTAAGTATACTATCATTTCGATAAAAAATTACATAAATTTATAAAAGAATATTAACGCATACACAATTTTACTCACTTTTCTGTAAATATAAATAATCAAATTAAAAATTAGATATTTTCCGTCTGAAATAATTAATTGTGGGTGCTCGGTGAGGAAGTAGGTACATAAATATTTTTAATAGAATCTGTACCTGCCAACCTGTATCTAATGGTCACCAATTAGTTGAATTAAAAGTTCTACTGAACCTGCTGATTTTTGGGAATGTCACTTCAGTTACATCTCAAATGCAGCACGTCAGTACATTTTTCGAAGACTAATATCAATATTTACATAAAACCAATGCAAAGTGACGTCTACCACTCATAGTAGGGATAACTAATGGCTCTGAATACAGTTTAAAAATAAAATTTTGGAGGTTTTATGTTAATGACAGTTTTCGGGCAATTCCAGAATTAGGTACGATCTTCTTAACACGTGCAATAATTTCAAATATGGAATTTTCTATAAACATCACAGTTCTCCAATTTCTTAGACTCCTGACGGCTTTTATTAGGTACATTAACGTGACTTTCACGGTATTAAATACTCTGGGCTCAATGCTTATTATATTTGTTACTCTCACACAATGGACAACACAAATTTCGACGGCTTTAGCGACCATGACTATATCAGAAATTGTGATAACGTTAATACAATTACACCAAAAGGTTTTTCCATAGTTAAAACGTATTGTGCTGGACATGTCTATAAATACCGCGAAGACCTGCGGATATCAGGTTAATTTTCAATTTTAAAATACACGTTCCTTTAGCCCCGTCTTCTTGTGTCACAAAGAAATTAGAAAATAATTAACTTGATTTTGTCGAATTAGATATTTTATATTAATTAGGATTCTTGCGACGCTTTGCAAGAACCCGTGTTTTCGCTAGAAGCTTATAAAATAATTCCATTGAGTTAGATTTAGGCTTCGAAAGTCTTCCAAATCTTAAAATGTTCAAATATTCTCATTTTAATATTTTTCACTAGGTCGGACTCTAAACTACAAAATAACCCAAATTTCTCCGATAAAAGTAAATATTAAATTCCCCACGTTTGAAAAGCTAGGCATGATGTATAAAGCGAGCGATAAGATTTCTTAGTAAAATAGTTATTTCTAAAGAACCTTAGGAGTTAGGAAATGGGTCCCGATATTTGTACCGAGACCCACGAAATAAGAACTGGATTCGTACCATATTGTTCTGTTGGGCTATTACCTGTTGTATGATATAATTATTCGTATATATCCCTCATATGCATAAATTTATAATAGGCATTCCTGCAGAAAATTGTGCCATATTTAACCGCTAGTAGAGCAGGATAAGCAGGATTGCACCGCGACAATCGTGTCTCTTCCCAGTAGCGCACCTGATTCCCGAACCTAATATGTTGTCTAGTGTGCTGGTCTTTCCGTTTGTTATTCATTATATACTAGCAACGATTGGTATTATTGAGCGAACAGTTAACTTCTGGCGCCCCGTAAGCTGTATCGTTGAGTATACTTGTCTATTCATTTTTCCTCGTCCCATGTATTATCTTCGTCTAGTAAGGTAAGCGTAGCCGTCACAAGTGTTCGTAAAAGCTAAAGGTAGTCACTGGAGTTAGTCTAACTTACGGATGTGTACGTTCGATTATGAAAGATTCGACCCCAGTATAACTAAATCCGAGTCCCTGTGTGAACTTACGTGTGCTGTACCGTTGATACCGTTCCCATTCTTGCTGTACACTAATATTATCGAATGTATGACCGCACTGTATTGATTTATAACCGAAGGTATAAGCGATTTGTTTGCCAATAGTTGATTCTTGAAAAATCTATTGTGTCCCTGTGTTCAGTGATGACATGTAGCGATATGTATCAAAGGGATTTGCAATCGTCACCCCGGTCAATGATTTGCGTTAAGGCTTGACGGCGGAAAGGTCGCAAGTCTAGCGTAGATCGCTGACAATTTGACATGTACGGCTGAATTGCG
The DNA here is from genome assembly GCA_030248225.1 of Trileptium ribeirensis. Lineage (NCBI taxonomy): Eukaryota > Metazoa > Nematoda > Enoplea > Enoplida > Thoracostomopsidae > Trileptium > Trileptium ribeirensis. The sequence goes on from JASANE010003760.1 coordinate 35,520, forward strand.
AAATTAGAGTACGAGAGTTCCAAAGGTTCAACGTCGACGAGAAGCGGGGACCACCTGCCCAACGTGGTAGTGGAAACGATCCGACGTTAAAAGTCTAGAGATTGTCGAACCCTAGTGGTGGCCACATTAGATATAAATAAAATTGTTGAAGATCACGCCCAACGATGTGCCCGATTGAAACTTCCATTTGAGAACAGGATCGGGAATAGTGGTATGGTCTCCGTAGCCTGCGAGCTGGTTATGGAGCCAACCGCACTAGTGACCTCAAAGGTAGTGCCACGTAGACGACATGTGCAACCCATCCGCCACGATCCGAACACATCCCGTGAAGCGCTCCTGTAGCTTGCTAAGCTCCGTAGCTTCTTGGGTCTGGCCGAGAGAGATGGTACAGCACGATAGCTGATATCGTACGGGCACCGCGCTTGGAAGCAGGAGCGTCACGTTGTTACACATGCAACGATATAGTTACAAACATATATGTTGTAATGGCATGATAAACACGATCAAATGCAATCATAAGGCCCCAATTGACCTGGGGCATGGTTTCCATCAGGCTTAATCTAGGAGGATATTCTCCAGGCATTTCCAGTTCCCAAATTGTATTTCAGGGGACCCCAGGTAAAAATCTGCTCTTGTGAAGAGGCCATAAACACAGCCCCGGGTTTTTTGGTCATCAGCAAAAACTCAGTGCTAGCAGTGGAAATTATATAACATAGACGTTAAAATAAACAACAGTAAGCAGCGGTGCTGATGCAGTGATGGCTTACGCATCAGAGATTTTGGTACAAGATAAGACATGTAGGTACTAGATATATACCCATCTAAAATTTTGTTACAATTCAAATAGAAATCCAAAAGACTAAATACTTTCGAATTTTAAAAATCAATTTCCAACAAAAACTACAATTTCAAAGACGATTCTCCTATATATGTCACTATGGCTCATCGTATTAGTTGCGTACAAAGCATACCGAATTTCTTTCGTTGTATTCAGCGATAACGAACACTTATACAGCGACACCCGGTTTTGCCACGTAGGCGAAGCGGAGTTGGTCCATTGGTGTCCTGATTCCGACACCGTTCAAGAAACCAAGGGTCACATCTCACCATGAAGTCTGGGAAAGACAGATCCAAGTCGACTCAAAGATATTCAAAATTGTTATATTTCGTTTTCAGAAATTCTAATCAGTTTGTTTATACAAATATACAGGTTGAAGAAGCTGAAAAACAATATTAGCTGCATAAAAACGGTAATTTGTCATAATTTTAGGTAAAATGCAAGGTTAACAGTAGCCAAGAGCCAAAAATCTCGCTGTCCTCCTGATCAAAGTTTTAAAGAATCGGTGTCTAAATAGCGCTGGAACGATGGGAATGGCATACCGAGGTTGTGCTGAGACAAATGGAAATTCGTTTTCCTGCCCCGCATTAAACCTCGAGGCATTTTGGTTTCCAGAGTTTGGTCCACTAGGCACTTTTCTAAACGAATAAAAAGTCACCCAATTTTTATATCATTGGGAAACAATATGCGAATTGCGTTTGGGGGCTGAAAAAAATACTAATTATTCCCTGCGACGCTGTAAATCAGTCGTTCGGTTTCACCATAGTAAACATTATTATTAAATATCAACTCTGAATCAGCTATCTATAGCAACTCCGTGTTTTCCAGTCCCCAGTTCTGTTGCGGGACCCCCAATTGTCATCTCGTGAAAACCGAAATTCTCCATCTCCCCACAAAAATGCTCCCTCAAGCCGAGTGAAGAACATTATGAATTATTTAATTTTATAGCCTTTAGTCAAAATAACATTATTTGTTATATTATTTAAATTGAACAAAATGTAATATATTATTGCGACAAAACTGATCGTAGAACGGTGAAATTTACGAACAGTTATGGCAAGCAAAGATGTTTATGGCCAAGATAAGTATTAACGAAACAATTGAAAATATTTGAATACGTGGTCACTCAGAATATAGCTAGCTTGGCAGTCATAAATCTTCAACTAAATTACATAAATGCATGTTTGAAAACAACACCTAATCTTGAGTATACCTGCAGCAAATAACAAAGAACTACAGATTACCATCGTTTAACTTACCTTTCCAGTCAAGCGGTATTGCCGGCACATACTCTGGAAATTCATAGGCGTTATGCTTGTTCCAGAACACCCATTCTTTCACAAATACCCGTGTTGATAAGTCTGAAAACAAAATAAACTTCATATCATAATCGTAATTTTAAGCAGTGCTCTTTTGGTAATTCAATTTTTATATTCAGTATTAAACTAAACTAGTAGCCTGTCGTATTGAAATATGGTGAATTCTCTAAGTGTTGAATATGTAATTTGGAAAGACGTAAACAGGTATAATAGTGAGCATTAAATTACAAAGTGAACCACCGAATATTACAATGTTGCTTGAATTGTTGCAAAATATCACCCGATTATTGCGCTCACAATGTGCAAGTATATAGAGAATTTACTCTGAAAAACGAGACCAAAACACCCATATACCTCGAGCAGTTGCAGAGATACCATTTTCGTTTTTTATAATTTGGTTCCCATGGCCCAATTGAAAACCCGCTGTAATACACCATTTGCAGCTATATAGATGTAACAGATCCTTACGGATCGTTACGAGGTGGATAATCCTGACCACAGCCTAATGGCCAACTTTTACCGAAAACTCATAATCTTGACCACACGATAATGGTCAACATTTACGAAAATCCTGACCACACCCCAATGGTCAACATTTTTTCGAACACAAATAATCCTGACCACACCCCAACGGTTAACTTTTTTCGAACAAAAAATAAATCTGACCACAGTGCAATGGTCAACATTTTTTCGACCACCAATAATTATGCCCACAGTATAATGGACAACATTTTTCCGAGTACCAAAAATCCCATCCACAGTGTAATGGACAACATTTTTCCGACTACTAAAAATTCCGTCCACAGTGTAATGGTCAACTTTTAATCGAGTTCCCCAATAATCATGACCACGTGTATAGTGGCCAACATTTCCGAATTCAGTCCCCAGAGTCTCCCCAACCCGGAATACCCGACGGGAATAGCCCAAAAGGGTACGGAACCCGCCGTCGCATTACAATACGTACAATTATGTAAGCAGACTCAATTAATCACAAGCAAATATGTAAACCGAGTTTCTCTATGTACACCCGTCGACCATGAAAGCCCTGTTGTCACCTCATATATAGATCGCCTAACTGGCACAAACCCTGAACCACGATATATACGTAAACCAGTACGTGAAACAACTCGCAAGATTAATACAGTTATGTAAGTACATAATTATGGTAAATCAGAAATTATCAGGTATATACGTAGATAATTGAGACAGAACCGAGATCAAGGTATATACATACGTAATTGGAACAAGCTCAATAGCATCAGGTATATGTACGTAGGTAAACGGAATAATCAGATTCAGAGAGTCCCGCTGTGTAATTGACTCGCAATTTCGGTATTTCGGCCTGCACCGCCGACATTGTTTTTGATCAAGATGGGTATCGCTATTGCCATTTCAGGGATGGATAATCGTTAAGGGATTGTAACCGTATATACAGACATTTGTATCCATCTATTGTGGTGCCACAAAGGCACGTTTTGATATGCGTATACATATTGGCATTTGCATGATTTTTACATCGTATCATTGGCCATAAAGGCATCATTGATGTATGTACTTGAACTGCGTATCATGATCGTCATATCCGCTTTATTTTTGAAGGCCATAAAGGCACATGTTTGTTATATATTACCATGATCATGTCATATCGTTGTGTACCGTTGAATCGATGTTGTCTATACATATTTTCAGATACAAACCGATTGGGACATAGGGTGTTAACCAGTTATATGTATATATATCCGTACATATCTATCGTACCATATTCATACCGTACCTTGTTATTGCACCAGGCCATAAAAGCGCCTGGATTTGACTATGATTTTACGTACACTGTTTGTCATATCTTGCTGTACTTTTTGTAATTTTTAGGTTGAGAGTGTGATTGATATAATGTCACGCATTTGGGATAATTTCAGGAGGAAGTTAGGAAAATTTTACGCACGCAAACCGATGTTTCATAGGTGCAGAACGCGAGTATGGCGAGCCCTTGCCATACTCTATTTGCCGGGAATTTTAGGACGGTACGACTCCCCCGTTAAAACCCCGAATCAGCAGGAATTACCCTACCCCGCGTGGTAGGACCGCAAAATTTAGTCTAACTCGTTATTTGAAATGATTGGCCGTGACGAGGACCCGTCACGACCGTCCTCACGAATGAGGACCATAAAAATGGGGCTGTTCGCTCGAAAGCGCACATCAATTGAGAGAGTTCCCTGAAATTATTAAGTGAAACTGCCCATTATCAAGTTTACCAGTGTTGGAGTTTCAGAAGCACACTGGTAATTGGCAAAGATAAATGAAATATCGACTACCAGCGTTCAATCTCGCTGGTTAAGATAAGAAACAAAAGTTGAAGATTTAGGAAAGCTTGGTGTCAAAAGTATCGGCTCCGGTCCATAACACCGGAACCGTTGGGAATTCGAAAATTTTGTACTCAACCTTTCTTGTAGATAATTTCACGGTCTTTCTAATGAGACCGGTTTCGTGGAGATCCGACCCGGATCCACGGACTTATGAGGGAATGTGTAGGTACATAAATTGATAAAATACAATTATTTAAATAACTCCACGAATGTTGGTCACAGAACTATATACGCGGTATCATTGTAATCCCCAGAACCGAGGCTTTAATTTGAGCCCGGACGGGTCCCGCTGCGCCCGCCTTTAGGTACCCCATATGAAGATTTCAAAATAACGCCCCGACAGGCGTGTTACCCCTCATTGGATTCCCCGTGCCCAGACTAACCCAAAAATATATAAAACTCCCCAGAAAAGTGTACCCCGAACCTAGGGGAACCGTTTAAAACACCCTCATTTTGAAAAATTTGACATGGACCCTCCCCCAAGAGCTTATTTTCCCCCCTGTAGACCGAATACGGTCCTGTTACATATTAAATTAACCGGACGGACATACTGAGTCCGAATCCGAACTTTATTTGGCACTTTGGCCCTCGCCGAGGGATCTTTGCCCTCTTTTCACCTCCTTTTTCTCTGCCCGTGTTTCTGTTCTCCTTTTGTTTACATTAGCTGCGTCGTCGTTTTTAGAATTCAATGTAGTTAATGTAGTCTTCATCAAACAACTAATGAAATTGACATCAAAGTATTGGTATAAAATTTGCCCACTGTTTAATATTAAGGTTGTACATCAACGCCGTTTATAGCTGTTAAATATTTTAAAGTGTGCCGATCTAGAGTTAGTTTCAATGCAAGCACGTGTGGCTTTGGTATGGAGTTAATATAATGGTCACTGTTAGCTGAGTATTAAGGCTGGACGCACACTGCTTAAGTCAACAATGATGCGCTGGTACTATCAAATTAATATTAGATTTATATAAATATCGCATATGTGTACACAGTTTCCATCTTACTCGAAGTTCTTATCAGCAGCTGCAGAAGAACGTATATAGCTGGGGCAAAATTTGGAGTCAGTTTTATACTGGAAGTAATGGTTTTGTGTACTTTTATACGAAAGTTAACGCTTTGTGACTAGCTTAATTCAACCGCTTGAACCACTGGGCTTAAACCGTTTGTTTGAAGTTACCGATTTAATATAGAGTGTTAGTATAATTTTCGAAGTTTTCAGCAACTTCTATATAGATTTTATATAAACTTAATATAAACAAAGTCGTAAATTAAGTTTAGTTTCATAAGATTTTGACAGAAATTCGGCCCCAAAGAATGATCGGAATGTGGCCGATAAGACTATTTATTTAATTCGGTCACATTAGATCAGGAAATCGAACAAAAGTGCTGAATAAGCACTTTAACCGATCAACAAATTTAAAATTTCAAATTTTTGAAATTTGGTATAAAAGCAGAAGCGCAAGAGAACGACAGAGTTCAGTCCCACTTCGACAGCGCAGAGTTCGGTCGTTTTGCAGACCGGCTCTGGCGCTCCTTATTTCGCGTCGTTTAAAGTTTTACTCAGTTTTTCGTGTATTCGTGGCTTTCTCGTTTTGGTCGTGTGGATGGACGGGCGATGGACGACGACGTAGAGGAATCGACTCTGTAAGTATGGGCAGGGAGGTTTAGCTTAGGAACGTAGTGCCCGTGGGGGCTAGTTAGGTTGAGTTTGTAGAAGTAACGGAACTATGAGAAGCGAGAGTGTTTGTCAATTAGAAATAATGCTAAGCCTCCTTGGACTCCCTGCCCATACTTGGTTTTACATGATAGGCCTGCCCGCCCTAGCTCGCCCCGCCGACTCGTAGCCGTGTTTAGGAAGCCGTCTGATTCAATGGAAAAGTCGAAGTCGCACTGGACCTCCCTCGGTCAATGAGTTAGGGTACAAACAAACGCGACACTCGCGTCAAGATTCCATTTTACATGATTCCCTGAGCTGAGTTAGGATTTAGAAATATGTTCTCTGAGCCGACCGAGGTTAAACAAAACAATTCTGGTTGAAAATTAGTTAGTGAACTCCGAATTGTCCATGGTCATGCAGAGTTACTTGGCATTGTCCGAAATTTGTGTTTAAGATTTTATGTGTTTTCGATTTCTTTGGACGCTGATCCGTCCATCTGTTTTGACACTTTGCTAATAAGGAATCGCCCGCGTTTGTGGGTTAATTTACCTTAGGAATTCAATCAAAGTTGCGATAATAATTCAGTATTGATGTAAGCCTCATCCGTACGCGGAAAAGTTGTACTAAATCACAAGCAAACAGGCTGAGTTAGCGCCCTGAGAGCGAGACACCTCGCCATTGTAGGAAATTTGACATATCTCGAGAATTTCCCCAGTACAGCGGTCGAGATTTTACTCGGATCTCTAGGAGGATCAGAGCTATCGATTTAGCACCTAAAACGTTCAAATATCACGTCGGGATTATAAACCCGATGGCCTTGAAAAGGCCTAACCCCAACAAAATGTAAAATTAAGATTAAAATCGAAATATTTCAAGTTTTCCTCTAGGAATTTTGCTGAAACCTTGTCAGTTTCTTCGTGATAATGTCTATCCGTAAATAGGATTCTAAAACTCGTCGATTTCGCCTTAGAAATATAAACCCGACGGCCTCCAAGTGGCCTAACGCCACTAAAACTGTAGGTTCCTGATGGAAATTAAAATATCTCAAGATTCTCTCCAGGAATCTTGGTGAAAGTCTCGCAGTTTCTTCGTAGGCATGTTTACTTTCGAATCCAATCACAAGATGCAACTTCGTTATGTTAGAATTATAAACCCGATGGCCCGATAGTGGTCCGCTTTTGCCCGAACTTTACACATTAATAACTTGACATCCGTTCCAGGAATTTTAACGATTTTTCTCGTATACATAGAGGCCCGCTAGGCCTTTCATTTAAGCTATTGAGCCCGGCAAAGCCGTGGCCCGTTCAAAAGTTATAAGCCATTTAAATCCGACCCGCACGACCGTTGCTCGGATTGCAGTTCATATTTCAAACTCAGACTGTTTTCGCAAGTCTGTTTCGGTCTTGTTTTTACACGTCTTTTAGCTGAGGAAAGGGAAATATTAATTTCCCCAGCCTTGATAAGTTACCTTACCAACGAAAATACTTTAAAACTCAAGGTTATCGAAGTCGCCAAATGCGACGCCGAATCGATCGGGCATTGGCCCGACGGACCCTTTTTGTGAGGACCGCTGACCCGGTCCTAGGAAATCGATAAGTAAGGTCAAGCCCAGCCACCGTACGAAGTCTAGTGGAGAAAGGCTGGCAGAATACAAAGTTATTAGGGTTTCAAAAGTCTCCCTCCAACCAATCGAATTGTGCTCAAAATCTAGCCCGAAAATTGTGCACCAAACTATTTAAGGAGACAAATCGAGTAGGATTAAGCCAGAAACTTGGCTACGGTTGTCCTAACAACCGGGGCCTCCGTATACTGCGTCGCTTCGTCGAGCAGAAATTACACGAAACGTCAGTCAAATTTTAGTACCAAATATAGCTCACGTGCGATCGTTTTTAAGTCAAAATAACGCAGGTTTTCGTATCATGCGGGTAAGGATGATGGTTTCCGATGCCTTACCGCTACCATTACTCGTTTCGGTTGAGATTATAGGTACCACCCGCATGGTGAATTTGAACAATGCTTTGAATTAGGAAAAGCTCAAAATTCAGTCCCAAGCTCAATCTACCGGGACCCCTTAAGCTGTTCGAAAGGCAAGCCCGCCTAATCGTTCCTTTTCTCTGCTGTTGCCACTTGAGTTGGTGTATTCGAAGTATCTGTTTTCGTAATGTCCTGGATAAAAAGCCGAGTATAATTATGGTCTCAAGGTTGCAGAGTAATCGCATAGGAAATAAATATCAAAGGTAGTCAGCCTATTTAAAAGTTCTCCTACAAATTTTATAAGGTCACTCTAAACTAGAGTTGCAGCCGGGTCCGGGTATTCCGGGTATTTTTCGAAGAAAAATCCGGGTCCGGGTCCGGGTATTCCGGGTATTTTTCGAAGAAAAATCCGGGTCCGGGTCCGGGTATTTTTCGAAGAAAAATCCGGGTCCGGGTCCGGGTATTTACCTCCAACAAATTCCGGGTCCGGGTATTCTTCCAAAGAAAATTCCGGGTCCGGGTCCGGGAATTGTAAAAATACCCGGACCAAAGTTCAACAGTGTTGCTGTTGCCATATATACGCAATGAGCAAGGGCGTTGGATCATGTAAAGCGTTGAAATGAAACAGCATTCGTTTCTTGATATTGCGTTTATACCTGATCGCGTTCGTTAGCGTGTAGCAATAATTGCGTTCTTTTGTGCAAAAAGCTAAGGTCAAAAATAAGGTGGTTAGGGCTGGCAATCGACTCCGAATGTTTTGTACCTAAGTACTATATATACGACGTATAGCACGAGAGAAAACAACGCATGGTTTAGAAACCGAGACTGAAAAACCTTGTGACAGTTCGTACGTTGTTAACGCCTTGCAAAGATATGTAAACAAGCGAGTATATTTCTATTTTAGAAGCGAGCCTAGGAATTTCAGTATTCTCGCCTCTAGTAGGTGCGCATCTTCTCCATTGTTTCGACATTATGGCCCTGGCTATTTTACCCCCTTACAATTTTTATTCTCTCGTCAACTTCTGGGTATTCCGGGTATTTTTGTTTCAAAATTCCGGGTCCGGGTATTTGCCTCCAACAAATTCCGGGTCCGGGTATTTCTTTCCAAAAATTCCGGGTCCGGGTATTTCTTTCCAAAAATTCCGGGTCCGGGTCCGGGTATTTCTTTCCAAAAATTCCGGGTCCGGGTCCGGGTATTAATTTTTAACTTTTGCAACTCTACTCTAAACACGTATGTATGTATGCGAATAGGAAAGAAAACTTTGTATCTCAGCACTGTCGCACCCTAGAATTTAGGAGTCGTACCGAGGAATATTTCATACGTTTGTCATGGTATCTTTAAACATTGTTGTATCCATTGTTGTATTACGTTGTCATAGGTTAACCGCATCGCTACTAACTGCGAAAATAAGTAACCGATCATCATGTACCATAGTTTTGTGATTTGCATGAGCAAGATGAAGTCTCGCAAACGTCCCGTTGCACGCTCACCCCGCATATCCCGCCTCGTTCCGCCTTTCGCTTGCCTGAACCTATCTTTGTGTCGGAGTACCCAATTCTGTTAGCAAGCATAGTACCGAGCCAATAGTTAGTTCGATGGCGCCTTTATTATGTCGATAACTAACCGTAGTCCCCACCGGTACTGATTTTATTTTGATCCACTGTTGTTTTTCATGAGTAAGGTAAGCACAGCTGTCATGAGATAAGGCTTCACAGTATATGTCGTGATTTGACTCAGCTGTGAGAGTTCATTGAAAAAGGCGATGACTCCGCAACCCTTCCCCGTTGAAGCTCTGCTCGTTTTGTACTAGCGTGCCATAATTGTGACATAACGCTATTGTATCTGCCAGTACAGTATGTATCTGTCAATGTACCCATAAGTTTTGTGCAACTCATCAATAAAAGCTCACTGAAAACCCGCATTGTACAAGTGTTTTGTTGACCCGTAGTAGCGATAGGAATTGAAGGGGTTTGAAATCCGTCACCCCAAATCGACGACCCACGTTCAGGTTTGACACGCGCATTGAAGAAGCAAACCTCAGCGTGTCTCGCCGATTACAAATACGTTCGTTTATTATTGTTGTTGTATAGGTACGACTGGTGCGACTCACATGCCAAAATTGTAAACTCACGCTGAGCACCCAAACTAGGAAATTTAGATACGCGCGGATCCGACGTTAAACGTCTAGGGATTTGTCGGACCCTAGTGGGGGCCACTGGCTAAAACAGAACTAAATAAATTCCCCAATTATAGGAAGTAAACATCAATCTTATACTTCCCGGGTTGGACGTGGATAGAATAGTGGTACGGTCTCTTTGGCCTGTGAGCAGGTGACGGAGCCGACCTCCCTGGGGACCTCAAAGGTAGTACCTCGTAGACTACGTGCGTAACCCGTCCGGCAGGATCAGAACACATCCTGTGAAGCGCTCCTGCGGCTTGCTAAGCTCCGTCATTTCTTGGGCCTGACTCGCGTGGGAAAAGACATTCGCGCAATTGAAACCTATCAGGTCCGCCCTTGAAGTCACGATAGCCGGGGTCGTATGGGCATTGCGTCTGGGAAGTGCGCAGTGCAGCAGCGTCACGTCGATTTTATTACATAGAGGATGTATTGCTCTACGAAATGAGACCAAAACACCCGTATACCTCGTGCGGCTGTAGATATATTATCATTTTCGTGTATTTTAGAACTTATGAACCCATTTGAAACCCTACATCCAAAGAGAAAACATACCGCAGTTGATTTAAACAACTGAGAAACTTTTTTACTAATATCCTATTCTGAAATCAAAAATTCAATTAAACCGAAGTATAAAATGGCAGAAAAGGCGCATAACCTCGAGCTGTTTTGGATCGTTTCGGAAGCTATTTCGTAGCTACTTTTTACTGTTTTTAGTTAAAAAACAACAAATTTTTAGGTTGAAGACCCGGTGGAACCGGCAGTTCACCCATTTCATACCGCCTGGCAAATGGAGCTCTACCTGGTTCCGAACCAGAGAGAATCCGGTTCGTACCCACTGGAAAAAATTTTTAGCGACTGAAGAAGCCAGACTACGTCAATGATTTTACAATTCAGCAGGCAGGAACCATAGTTTTCCTAAAATCGTTAGCCTAAAATCATTCAATAATAAAGTCAGGCCGACCTAAAAGCATACAATTTGAAACCATTAAATAGTTATTACTACACATTGGAGTAAAATACATATAAACAGTTCAACACATTGATGTTTGATATTTAAGCAAACCAAACGCTAAAAAATTCTTATGTAGGAAAGGAATTGAAACAAGTTGAATTACATGATTCGATAATAGACCTAAGGTAAATGAAAACAGAACGCTTCAATATGTTACCGGCATCACTTACCCGACGGATACTTTCCTGGCTCTTGACTACTGACACCCGATGTTCCAGTTGAGTCCGTTGCCTTGCCTTCACGTTGTTGCCGCAACAAAAAATTTTTATGATTTAGGTTAAAAAGAATTGCGTAAACAGCTTGTCGAATTGGTCTAAATATCAGCCAACCAGGCGGGATCTCGATGCCTTCTTCGATGCAGCAATCAAATTTAATTTCGGCCTGAAATATATTCTACAGAGAATATTATGGTTGTACATACGTAGTTATTGAAGAGAGAATTTTACACAAAAATCCTGTTGTTTGGGTAAAAAAATAATCAGAGATATAATATAGAATTATAATGATAAAATATAGTCACTAAAACGTTACACGATGAAAGAATAAAATGCTATAAAAACAGAATCAAAAATTGTTTTGATACAGCTGGAAGAAAAAGCACTGCTAATCGAAGACATCTGTTACACCAAAAGTTGGGCCTGTAAAACGCATTTGCAATAAACAGTATCCTCCGAAACGTTTATTGTGGTGTTACAAAACAGTAACAGAATGTTAAGCACACAACGAGGGTTATGTGAAGACGAAAGAAAGCAAGAACTTCTTAAGGATAAATCGTAAACGTAGGATAAGGGCATATAACAGAGAACCAACATTCATCCACTATCGCTAAATTTTTTATGGGAAAGATTTCAAGCAAGATGTGTTTCCGCTAATTTCGTTTTATGTGTGCTATATGTTATTCAAAATGTGATTTTACCCATAAAGTCTAAAAATATGTTTCCAAATCTAAAAACGCAAATACCCTGTAAACTACAAAATCTCTGCATGCACGCGCACCACATCCCCGCCTCTTTAGACACCTCAGCTTTAAAGAACTCCAGTACCTACTAATCAGCATTCATACATGACTAATAAACGTAATAAATTACAAAGAGTGAGTGGAGCAAGTTGGAGTGCTTTTAAAATTTGCATAAAATTAACTAATCATTGGCTAATTAATTAATTAGCATATACGGTCAGGTTTTACAGCTTAAGAAATCACATGTCCATGATCGGGGATCTCGAAAACCGCGTGTGCAATTTTTTCTCCTTTCTGAGCACATTCAAAAATTTTCAAAAAAAATTGCTAATTAATTAGTAATTCGTTTCGTCGTTCCAAATTCTGCTCCCTGAGTATCGCTTTAAAACTCACGCGATAGCAATTATACACCGGCAAGTCTTGAAACTTGATGACAAATAAAACGAAAAATTTTGAAATTTATAAAATAAAAACTACAATTTGAAGAATGATTTTTCACTTGTAGAACTCAACGTTTATATGATTTGATGAATACTATGTAAATATAATTGCTTTTCTCGTACTCAGTAACCTATAGACACATTCAAGCGACCTATATAGACATCGACTTCGAAATTGTGACAAAACTTGACTATTTTAGTATCAAAATTTACCAAATTTCGCTTGGCAAAGACAGTTAATATCTCACCCAATCTGAGGTTAAAACAATAAAACCAAAACGTGTTTAACGCGAAAAACAACCATCTAATACTAAGTAAACCATCCATCCAACATACCAAGTAAACATTTTGAAAATTTCACTTTTTTGGGTATTTTTAAACGGTGGTTCTCAGCTCGAACATAATTGCCGTAGGCAAAAAACTATGCATTAAACTTATAGCTGTTGGTGAGACGGTTATGCTGGAGCTTTGATCCGACGCCTATGGCAAAAGTTATAGCGCTAAAATGTTGGATGACCCTGATGCTCAAAATAGAATCTAATTCATGTTGGTTTTCCAAAAATTCACCTATCTGGTGAAGGGTTATGCGACGAACAGACGAATAAAAAATTTTAATTCGTATTTAGAAGATATGTGAGGAATCTTCGCTGGCTACATTTTGCAAAAGAAAATTAACCATAAAATATAACCACACAGAAATAAGCTAGTACAAACCATGGATATTAAACAGAAAACTATTATCTTCAAGCCACAGTGCTACGTAGGACCAACAAGAAATATATGACTACTGCGAATAATGAGCTCTAAAAACTCTACTAATTAAATGGTAGTAAAATACCTTGCTCAATGTATTTTGAATCCAAGGATGCATCAGCCCCTTTTGATGGCGTTGAGCATTGGTTTTGAGTACTTCAGCAGGAACATGAGGAACGGTATGTTTATGCAAAGGAACCTCGCGAACAGGCGCTATTGTCCCACCTTGTTTCTAAAATAGGCATTTTTGTATAAAAACGACAACCTTTACATTTCCGAAACGTGCTATCTGAGAACTGACACTCGTACCACATTTCAAACTACTGTATATTAATTCATAAACAGGTGCAGTTTTTATTGAAGCCGCTCATTTTTGGCAATCGTAGTCACGTGTAACTCGTCTTCATGTAAATGAATTTCGCTAAAACTTTTTGTAGATAGCACTCGATAATCATGTCCGTTGAACGCGAACTACGATCCTATTTTCGGATTCAAAATGGCAATAACATGTTTCAATGGTTCTTTGCCAACACATCTGGCCATACGAGTACCAGCGTTTCGCAGCCCATGCCGCAAGGCACAGGATTCGTATCGTATCGAAAATCTACTTGTTGAGCAACACATTTTGTTGAGCCACTTCCCATTTTGGTCCCAAATATGGTTCATAGGCCGTTTACCAGAAATATCGAGTTTTCATTCATCACCTTACAACGAGTGTCTTAGATTTTCAAGCATCGAGTATCAGTTAACTAAAGTATAATTTGACTATATTATACCTTTTCGTGGTGTTTAAATCAAAGGTTTTTGCGTTCCCCAAACCGAATTGACAAAATATATGTTTGCACCTGCATTGCGCGCAGGCCACCAAGAATAGTTTATGTATACATTTTTCGACACGTTCAATACGATCGCGTGGTTATCGAGCACGAATATTTCATGCCTTTTCAGAGGTTCTCAATGTGTTTAGGGTTTACAACCCGATTCTCCAAATACAATCTGTCGGTTTCGTTACGATGTATTGCGTGGAGGGCATCAAGGTTGGTGTTATATATAGGCTTTTCGGAACATTGAATACTGGTTTGTGTATCTAGAGTCCACCAAGAATATTTCATGATTTTATAAGATCTACCACGCAGGTTATATATTCAATTAAGGGCATTTAGTACTGCTATATCGGATTTCGGGAAGTTGATTAGGATGTTATGTTGACCCAGACTCCCAGCACGTGTGTGCCATATTTTTGCATAGGGTTTGGGATGGTTTACGGCCGATCTTCGTTAAACCCAATTTACCGAATGAATTTCGTTCATCGTCGTCCGATTATGTTATGTATCTTTTCTGAGTATCAGATAAGTTATTATAGATTATTCAATGCGGTGTGTTTTAACCTCTATCAGACCTGAATAATAAGGTTTCGTGGGTTCCACCGGTCTTAGATTGGTATATACATCAAACACAAAGCCTGTTACACGTTATTACATATAATGACAACTACAGATAAAATCACGCTCGCTTACAAGATAGTAGTTTACTATGCATGAATTTTGTCACAGCTGCCTAGCTAACATTCTTCGATTTTTCTCGCTATAAATAGTATGACTCAGACTCCCAGAATTGTCTGTGCTATATTTTTACATGGGGTTTGGGATGGTTTACGGCCGATCTACGTCGAACCCGATTTCCCGAATGAATTTCGTTCATCGTCGTTCGATTATTTCGTTATGCTATCTTTTCTGAGTATGAGATAAACTATTATAGATTATTCAATATTGTGTGTTTTAACTTCTATCAGACCAGAATTATAAGGCTTCGTGGGTTCCACAGGTTTAGGGTGGTATATACATCAAACAAAAAGCCTGTTACACGTTATTACACATAATGGCAACTACAGATGAAACCACGCTCGCTCAGTTTCGTGCTCACTTACAAGATACTAGTTTAGGATGCATGAATTTTGTCACAGCTGCCTGGCTGACATTCTTCGATTTTTCTCGCTATAAATAGTATGTCGTGCCAAATACAATACTGGCCTATCTACAGGACCAAAATTTTACCTGGGGCCGTCCAGCTCCTACCTGGCGGAACTAAAAATATCTGGGTGAAATTTCCGCCAGCTTACCTGCTGAATACCGAACCCCACACATGAACGGGATGGTTTATCTCTTTCCAGATTTCCAAGAACATTTTTGTCGTTCTTGATAGAGATTGTTGGTTGTTTAAGCTCTAAAAATGCGCACTTCTGCAGCCTGCACTTAATTTTACTGAGAATATTGTAAATAATAATCGAAATATTAGCAGTAGTACTGAATTTTGTTATAACCGTTTCTTGTTAGGACCATCAACCTGAAAATGCCTGGGGGAGCTAGTAGCTTGACCTTGCGAGCGCGACCTGGGGGCGGCAATATTAGGACAGCTCGACCACTGTAGAGAGGCCAGCGATATGCGTTAATACCACCTGATTTACCAATTCAACACTAGTTACAGCTATACAACTATAGGGAAATGAGTGATGTTCGTTCGACAAAAAATTTGATAACAGGATGTTGGACATTTTTGCTATCAAAGTTTGTTGGATAGATACTGGAAATTCTAGATTTGTTTGAAGGCAAATAAATTTTGTTTGAATTCGACGTTCGAACATTGTCTGATCATTATGGCAAATAGACAATATAAAACGTTTTTATCATAAAAAATTTTACTAAATTCACGTCCGGAGTTTAAATGCTACACGGGAGAATAATTAGTGCACCAAGCTAAGATAAAAGCTAGACAATAATCGGTTTGAAAATAAAATTAGTTCTATGCCGAAAAAATGGTCTCACATTAGTAAATACACAAAAAGAACAAAATAATCAAAATTAATTTACAAGAATCCGAGGCAGAAAACAGCTCTGCTTCTAATGGAAACTACCTTTCTTATAACATTAACAATGTAGATTTGATGCTATTGAAATAACAAAATACCAGAATTGACTGCAGCAAAAAGCATTTGTGTTTGAACAGAATCAATCCTACTAGAATCAATTTTAAGAAACTGCATTATTTACGTTTTTTATTTCATATACTGGGACATCAGCACATTGAATTCTACGAAAATTGATGATGCGTAGACCGTAGTATTAAAATTTTGGAATTGTTTTCGTCGTCTCCGTGCAAAAATAACTTACAGTCGCTTAATCCTGTATATTGTATTCCAGGCGCACTAAATTATAATCAAATCTACCACAAACCCACTGCGGCTAATGAGCATAATACACGACAAAACCACTACAGGGTATGTTAAGATTTTTAGACCCGTTCGGAATAAAGCATTTCAGCCTTACAGAACTAGACGGATATTTTCCACTGTGTTTGTGGAATATCCAGCTACCATGACCGTAAGTTCTTAAATGATTATAGAGATACCACAAAAAGTTTGACATCAGGTGGGGAACTTGCAGTTAAAGCTATTGAAATAGTCATAACAGCCAGTGATGGGCATGGATATGGCTTACTATATCTGCATATCCCGGCAACAGTGCTAGATATACTGGATATTCGGATTATGCGTATGCACACCAAAATTTTAAACTTTTAATTAAACTTAATAGATCCTAAAGTAAACTTCGCCATTCATTATTACTGCTCTATAATTTTATTGTGCATTACGGACTTGAGATATAAATAAACAAACAAACAAGGTTCTTTCTATTACAAACATTTGCCACAATCAAAATCTTAAGTATGGCACTAAGCTAGCGACTAAAGCCAATTTCAATTACTAATTAGTGGTAGATATTTCAGTTTATAATTAACAGCAGTTCATTTTGTGTAAAGTGAAAATTTGGGATACTATGAGAATCCCGAGCAGTATCCAGAGAGCCAGTAAAAGCGACCTAGAGACAAGAGGCGCGAGTTTTAGACCAAATATAGCCTAAATGCCGCCATGTTGCAAATCTTCATAAAAGCTAGGTCTAAAAACTAAATTTACCCAAAACTGCAAATTGGTATCATTCGAAGTTTGGTAACTAAAAATAGAAGTTCTTTGGAAAAACGTAAGATCAGAAGCAGGGAATAACCGGACCCGAAATTTGCCGGAACCGGAACCGTCCATTTAAACCGTATCCGGAACCCGGTCTTCGAAACCTATAATATATAGTAAAACAGATGAAAAAAGAAATGAAGGCATAGTGGATTTAAAATGTGTTAAAAATAACTTTTACATTAGACTTAATGTATTGAAATGGCATTATTGTCTTTCTGGAACTTTAAAGAGGCTGAGGAAGCTACACAATATTTATTTATCGATCCATATGTCGGTTTTTGGACCCCCAGAGCAAAAAAATGCCTTCCAATATACACCCTTTCGTAGATTACGTCGAAATGAATGTGCTTATGAGGCACGGAGCGTAGAATAAGCTTTTGCTCTGTTTCCAGTCGCCTCCATTTACTACACATACGTTTGTTACATGTCATTCTGTATTAAACTTGACATTATTGGTTTATATGGTTCTAAAGTAAAATAATAGAAGGTATATATACTATAATTATCTGATCGTGGTGAGAGAGACACTGTTTAGCGGGCGTTGGGCAACCAGTGCCCGTCAGTTAGTTGATAATGATGATAACTTTCTAATACCAATGTTATAAATTAGGCAAACTATGATACTGCTCGTTTCAATATATACAGTTCATTGCCAAGAAAGCAGTTTCTGGCTGCGTTGCAGATAACGTTACTTTACTTCAATTTAGACTGATCCATAAAGTTTACAACCGCACTGGCTGGTGCTTGACGCAATGTATGTTAGCCAAGCATACGCTAAGTACTTCTACATAATCCATACTCTGTTACCGAGTAGGACCGGTTTAATTATAACATACCCCGCACACTTCTGAATATGTAAAAGATCTGCTACAAACATCGACTTGGTTTTGATTTGTTAACAAGCTCCTGCAGGTTATTACGAAATTTTTTACTGAAATTATGTGCCCTACTTACGTTTCACACGGCAAATTGCTTAGTCAATCTTTTCTTTTGCTTGGTTGTATTGGAGCTTGATCATTGAATAATATATATTACATATGTTTTGATCACAGATGAAGCAAAAATGTGGAAAATAAAAACAAAATTTTTAAACCGGAATTCCGGTTCCGGTATGGTTTTGCCCTTTGCCGGAACCGCAACCGGAACACGATTTTCGCCGGGACCGGAACCGGAAATCCGGTTACTCCCTGGTCAGAAGGTACCATTTTAAAAATCAATCTAACAGTCTGGAACCGGGTCAGCACCAATTTGCCCGGTGATTCGGTAATGGTAAGGACAAGGCGCCCCGGTATTGATTAATTCCACAGCAGATGATTTATAGTAATTTTACAAATCTGTCAAAGAAAAGCCTTGGATACTTGCTTAAGAAACGTGTATTTAGACGTATTAAAATCGCGTTCTGAGCTCTCCATACAGAGAGAGCTGGCCTTTCAAAGTTCTCCTGGTAAAAAATTGGTACGTTCGGTTTGTGTCCGAGGCAAAATTTTGGCTTCAGCCTTGAAACAATTCCTACCAACCCCCGTTGACATAAAAACCCGTTTTAGCATTGTTCCTGACTCGATTTAACACTTTTCCCCCAAAATTCTGAAGTTTGATAATTTTTAAATCTCGAACTCTGCGAGTGTACCAACCCCTGGCAAAATCTGGAGACCGTTCCAAACCAGGAAAGGGTGACCCATGCTTCATGGCAAAATGTTCAGCAAATGGACACCCCAGGCGTCTTCTGTAGTCTTACCCAGTGACAAAGCTTTAAACAAAGCACGCTTGTGCTGTTATTAATAAGCATAGCATTATTAATACACGGACAGTAAAAGTCAATATTGGTTATAGGATAGCAGAAATACGCGAAGCATGTTCAATTAAGGGTGAATCCTGGAAAAATTGGCATGAGAACGTTACTATACTCCCTAACAATATTGGTAATTTTTAAGTATTCCCGGACAGAGACCGCGATTTCTCAGGATTTCGAAATCTCCTAGTGACGTGGGAACCTTGAAAAATACAAATATGTACAGTATTAACACTGGAAGTAATCTGGGTTTCCAACGAATTGGTTACCCAAGACTACCAAACGAAGTGGCGTTCGTGTCCTTGTCCATTGATTTAAAGCAAGGATATAGACTAAAATTGACCGCCTGAAGCCCTATTATTTAAAATGAGAACCAAAAGATCACAGGAAAACATCGCTCTAAACAATGTCTTCTCGGTAGCCTCACTTTTGTGGTTTCTCTACCAAAAAAAATTTGCAAATAATGTCAGGATATCCGGATATCCCAAAGTCGCGGATATTATGTAGATACCAACCATATCAGAATATCCTCACCCATCACAAATAACATTAAAATTTAAACGCTGAAACGGGGCGTGGCTTTAGCAGTGCTCCAGCATTTTGGAGCAAATAACAGCAACGGTTATTGACAGCAACGATTATTAATTTAGATGTTTCGAAACATGAATGGAGGTTTGAACTTATGATTGTAGTTTAGAATTACAGATAATTAACGTTTCCACATAGTCTAGCTTTCCGACGAATGCGTGTACAGATTTTCTCACCTCCAACTTAGTTCTTGGGCAGTTATAAACCTCCCAGAGGTCCCCAAAAGGTTTTAGAAAAACAAATTAAAAAAATGTCATGTTTAACACATTGCACTTCAGTGCAATGTATCAGAAAAGGTGTTGATCATTTCTTGCACAGAGTTTAATTATATGTATTGTTCTTTTTGTGCAGGATACGTTTATGTTTGGTGCTTTTTTAGTTTCCTGCTCCCAGTTGAGCTAGATAATAACCCATTTCAAGCTGGAGAGGCCGAAATTCAATGACATTATCGCTCAATCCACACATCCAGCGCGATTAGGCTCTTACAGGATCTTTTCAAACATTTCTTGAAAGTTAGCTTACCTTCAATTCGCTGCGTGCTGCATGCATTGCTGCGCTATGTGGAGTTGCGTTCGTAGTCGATTTTCTAGTTTCGGATACTGTTACAGCGGTCTTTGTTTCTGAAGTATCGTTCTCGGCCAAGTTTTCCATTGAAGATGACGAACTGGAAGTCATTGACAGATTACCACCAGCCTTTGGCGGAACGCCATTCGTCGTATGCTTTCCGTCTAAAAATCAATCATCTGAGAAACAAAACATTAAAGGGCAATTTCATTCAAAAGTGTTCCAATTCTACGTCATGCGTGTTGCCAACCATAACGCGCTGTCCGATAGTTTTGTCCGTGATTTGTTGTATTCTTCCATATTGTAATTTGTGCCCAACTTATATGTAATGAGGAGAGAAAATAAAAAAGTTGTGATTAAATTATGTCTGAAGAGTCGGTTCCACCTTAAATTTATTAAACCTATTAAGAAAATTCTACATGACATGCAGCATATCACTTTCGCCATCTTTTTAAGGGTATCATTTTATATTAAAATCAGGCCGAGTGAATTATTCTGCAAACATTCAAGCTCGAACATGCATTGCTTAAGCGTTACAAAATCGAACATGCATTGCTTAAGCGTTACAAAATGATTATAACACAACCATTATTGTCAATTAATTTTTTACCTGTTCGTAACTTATGTTAATGTATAAATTAACACTGGGTTAATATTTAATGGCTGACTGTAATTATGGATATGTAACAAGAAAAAGTTAAAGCCATTTTTGACCCGGCTGGAAAATAATCCCATTTCAGCCAAAATCCTGAGATAACTTCGCATATTTAGCTCAATAAATCAAATCCCGCCAATTTTTCGGTAGTGCTAGAAAGTACTTGGTAGGCATGAACTGAGAAACCCGGGGAGTATACCTGAGCCATTCTTCTCCCTATTTAGGGAAGCCAAGATCAGAGTATTTCACAGGTATAATCTTTATATCGAGGATCATTTAACTTCATAAAATATTATTACGTTGGTTCGAAATTAATTAATTTACAATGCAAATTTCAAACTCTGTGCTCTCAGGGTTCTTAAGTAGAAACTGCCTAAAAAAACTTGTCTCTGTAAACACTAATAAACCACATTAAATATAATAAATACTATCATACATAACCGGCAATATTATCATAAATAGAAAATGTTACCAGTCATAAGTTACATAAGTGTAGTCGTAGCCGTATAGTTTTTATTGACGCAGTCAGTGAGTCTGTCACACAATTGGCTCTACATAATGTCTTTGAACGACAAAGCATAAAATTGTATCAACTGTTGTCTACACGCAACCACTATATATTCTTGCGAGGAACTAACTTACCCTAGTTTAAATGGACATGTAGAGGTGATCATTACCTGTAGACTACAAATCACAGTAATAAATTGTGGTGATGATCCATTAAATTTTTCAGCACGAAAAAAATTTATTACGCCGTGAAAGTGTTTAGCTAGATTGTCAGAAGCTGGGTCTTTGGGTCCGCGAATGGGTCCAGACCCAAATCAGATCGAAGCTAAACCCAGTATAATTTTGTCGTAAACCATCGTTTTGACAAAGTTATCTGCCGAAATAGCCTTTTTAACTCCAATATCCTTCGTAATTTCCTAAATTTTTGCTATTTGGTCATAATTGCTAATTTTCCACGAGCCTTCGGCTCGCTGGAGTCTCAGCCGCGCTGTACTTAACATACGCATCGATATCAGTGTACAAGGTGTACATTCCGGTCATGGCACAAACTGTACAAGAATGTCTTTTTGATGCTGGCCACCTAATAATTTCGTCAATAGAGCTGACTGCTGATGATTCAGATTGTGCAGATTTACGGGAACACACTACCCACAGACTCGCGTCATGAGCCAGCCAATGGCCCTCCCTGCAAAACCCGTGAGTATCCTTTATACCCAGTCGCAACTCTGGGCAAATACCCTATTGAAAACGCAAGTGTAATCCGTCTACCATAGCGATTTGCTAGGCATATTTTCAACTGTTTTCCAACGCCGTTTCGTTACGAATACGAACAATTATACATTGGCTGCTTTGGAAATTGTTTTCTCTTTAGGTCACTACCGTACCTGGTCACCGGGTCACTACCTTGGTCAAGTCATAGGCTCTCAATAAGGTGATCGGTTCCATACCAGTTAGACGACTATATTTTGCCCACGCCCGTACAACTAAAAAGCCCGTACACCACCACTGGCCTCAACATTAATGTTCAAGTAAATCTCCCATGTTGTGTTTTTTGGAAAAATCAAATTTTTACGCTGTTTAAGTCCATTGGTCTCCAAGAAAAACGTTTTCTAATTCAGTTCCACTTCTTACAACGAAAAAAGAAAAAATGTGCAGTTTCAAGTTCCGCATGAAAGTTGCAGCACATGTTGTTTGCGCTACTTATTGTGTGAGTAACAACGACGTGACGCTACTGCAGTAACGCACTTCCCAACGTGATGCCCGTGCATCCCCAGCTATTGCAACCTCGGCGGTCTTAATCTGAACCATCTCTCTCGGTTAGAACTAAAAACCTACGGAGCAAACAAGCCGCAAGAGCGCTTCACATAACGTGACCGGAACCCGCCGAATTGCTGCACACGTCGCCTACGCGGTACTACCTTTGTGGTCCCCAGATATTGGCCCCGCCGCCTGCTCTCAGGCCAAAGAGATTACACCGCTATTCCCTATCCTGGTGTCAGCAGCAAGTTTCGATTTTCTAAATCGTTGGGATTGCCCAAATAAAATTTCTACTAGATTGTTTTATTGCCACAGTGGCCCCAGGGTCCGACACCACTACACGTTCAACGCTAGATCGTTCCCGCTCCGAAATTCCGTGGCTTGTTCCCGGAATCCTAGAGCTTTAGCTCTCAAATTCCGTACTTAAGTCGTACACGTTAATTTGCCAGCGAACCACGCTAAGACGATAAGCCTGAACGCAGCTCGTCGACTGGTACGACGATTTCAAATCCCTTTGATACATATCGCGACATACATCACCAATCAACGCAGAGACACAATGGGTTTTCAATGATCATTTACTGACAAGCAAATCGGTTACACATACGATTATAAGGTAACACAAGGCTGTTATACATTCGCAACAGCGTACACCAGCAATGGTCCCTGCTGGTCCGTGTATTTTCTTAGACTTAATATTAATATTTTTAAATTAATCCTCTATTGAAATCGAAGCGAACTACGGTTAGGCTTGCCGAAAAAAACCCCACTTTGGGGCTGTCCCCAGTTTTTAACGAGCCCAGCCGGGTTTTAAAGCTTAGCTTACACAACTGATTCCTAATGGTTTGTATGTCCGAACTCAGTGTCTCATAGGGACATCATGTTAATGTTTTTCATAAGGGCATCATGTTAATTGTTATCTCGGGTCGCTCATCGCTGCGAAGCGATGACGTTTGTGTAGCGGTGGAACCCTCCTAAATTGAACCAGGTGTCATAGGGTTCCCAATTCGGCAATTTAACACTTCCAAATCCTCTTTCACCTCATACAAATTGCATAGCTATAAAGTACTAATGTATAATTTAAAGACCCTTTGGGGCAAACAAGGCAAAGCAGGACTTGTTTTATCTAGCTATTACTTGATTGAAAGTTAAATTTTGGGTGACGATGACCCGTGAACCACCGGTATCGGTCCCTAATTGAGCAAAATTGTTCCATAAAGTATCAAAACAAGAATTCCTTAGCGATTTACTCCTAATAGAAATTTAGCTACAACTTTGGGTTCTATTTGAAAGGCCTAATCAAGCTCTATTACGTACCTTTCAAAAATGTATGCAGACAATTTCGCCCGAGAATAGTTTGATATTGTTCCTATCTATAATAATATTCAGTGTGCAGATTCGTTGATGAACATAATAGAGTAATAGTTTCTGCGAAAAGCATGAGTTCTTAGGTTCAAAATGATAGTAAGCTTGTACTGATTTCAAGGATGTTCCTAGAAAATATTATTAAATCTCGGTCAACTTAAGATTAGTTCCTAAGCTTCTAAGTCGTCTCAAGAATCGTGAAAATTTAATCTCCGTGAGTGTCGCGTTCATTTCATGCCTTCGGCCATCAAACCTTTAACTTCGGCTACTGATGAAAAACTGGTTACGGCCCCGGTGTAAAACTCCGACGTCGAACAGACAACATAAGCCGGGAAGGCAGAGACAATTAGAGGATAAGCGACTACTACCGTGATAAAGGTTCTAGGATAATAATTTTCCTATTAATGACAATCGATTTCTGGATTCATATACCATCGACTTCTTAACAAACATATCACCATACCAGCACTTACATACCAATCCACACCAAAGCATCTTCAGTCGGCCATCCGATGCGTATGAGGCGACTGATGTAGGTTGGCCATATAATAGTGAACCGTCGGAGCCGGCCAGTAGCCGAAATCCGCGCTGCCTAAGTCAAACTGATTTGTAAAATCTAGTTGAAACGTCTAACACCGACTGTCGGTTGCTTTGATTTCGGTCTCCAACTAATCGCAGACAATTTAATCCGGGGTTTCGTTCCTTTCTTATTTAAGCCAATTAAATTTTGAAATTGGGACTGCAACAGTTAGCCGGTGGCGGTATAACACCAAAGAAAATTATTGACATTCCTTTAGATTAGGGACAATCAGTACGCTCGTTAAGTTTTACGAGCGTGCCTCTGCTGGAACTCAAAATTTGTCAACCCATCCCGTCTTACGTCAGCGAAATCATTGAAATTCCCGAAAGCATTGTCCCAACTTTTTCAGACTATTAATCCCCGAAACCTTATCACATCGGAAACGCTGACTTTTGCCCCATTTTCCCCCCGAATTTAATCCCTAAGTTATATAATTAGTGTTAAATTTATTATTATTACGAAAGTTATATATTACAGGGTGTCCGCGCATTTCGGGTCATGAATTTCCAGCATTTTTTGAACGAATTTCCAGGATTTTTAAATGCAACAATATTGGTGAAGGGATGCTTTTTTAAGCTTTGTAATGACTCTTTTATCATTTCGAGTACTTGTTTTTGGATTTCATTGGTAGCGGACACCCTTTTAAGAAGAGTTAATCTGTAATAACTGAAATCTGAAACCAGTAACTACAGACAAAGAAACAATGTTGTGGTTCAAGAGCCTTTGAAAATTATTAATTAATGATTCAGAGGCGATGATAAATAATATGTAAAAGTATGGCTCATGGCGCTGATGTGGGAAAATTTGAAATAAAAAACAAAAGTTTAACAATTTTTTAAAAATACAAATTTTGTTGAAAAATGTTTATGAATTTAGAGGATTTTTCTGGCGATTTTCCAGGATTTGCCTCTTTTTACACTACGGCCCTTTCAATTTCCACCAGGATTTTCCAGGATGCAGAGCCAATTTCCAGGATTTCCAGAAACTTGAAATTATTGGTTTATATGGTTCTAAAAAAATCCAGGAATGTATACTATAATTTGCTGATCATTGCAAGAGACATTGCTTGAGCTAGCGTTGGGCAACCTGTTCCCGTCAGCTAGATAATAGTGATAACTTTCTGATCAGAATACTATAAATGAGACAAACTATTATACTGCTCGTACAGTTTCAATAAATACAGTTCATTGTCAAGAACGCAGTTTCTGGCTGTGTTGCAGATGTGTTACTTTACTTCTGTGTGGACTGATTTACAAATTTTGCAAGCACACTCTCTGGTGGTTGACGCAATTTATGTTAGTCAAGCTTACAGCTAAATACTTGTAAATAATCCATAATTTGTAACCCAGTTTGTAATTCGAGCATACAGTACTCGCCAAAAATGACCGTCGCATTTCGAAACTATTTAAATTAATAGCAAATTCTATTTTAGAACAAATTTATTTCGACCGAACCGCGAGCGAGTATCGAGCGAGCGACAGTCGTTTTTGGCGGGTACTGTACCTCGCAGACATCTTAATGTGTAAAATAGCAGCTACAAGCATCGAGCTGGATTTGTTCTAATCACAAACTGCTGCAGAGTCAAGATGAAAAATTTCTACTGAAATTATATATCCTACCGACTTTTCACACGGCAATTTGGTGAGTTAATCTTTTTTATTCTTTGATTGTATTGGATCTTGCTCATTGTGTATATATTGCATATGTTTGGAGCACAGAAGAAGCAAAAATGTGGAAAATTCTTAACAAAATTTTTAAACCGGAATTCCGGTTCCGGTGTTGTTTATGCCTTTTGCAGGAACCGCAACCGGAACACGATTTTCGCGGGAATCGGAATTACGGTCACATCCTGATATTAATATTTAATTTCAATATTAACGATATAGCATTTTAATTTACAATTAAAGAATTGGATCCGATTCAATGCGAGGAGCACAGTGACGGATGACTTGCCATGGGGAGAATTTCCGTAATTTCCAAGGGTAAAGCTAACCTGTCTCAGGACGGTCTATGCCCAGCTCACGTTCCGTATTGGTCGGTGAACAATCCAACGCTTGGCGTCGGCTTCACAATGATATGAAGAGCCGACATCGAAGGATCAAAAAGCAACGTCGCTGTGGACGCATGGCTGCACCAAGGTGGGCACAGCGGGTTCATAACGGGCTCAAATGAAACGCTAGGATAAGGGAGTCATTATAACTTTTATATCAATTAATATTAAGTAAATAAAATAATTTCTAAACCATTATAACACCGAAATTATGAGGCACGACTTCAGTTGTCTAAATAAATCGGTGGATTCTAAATGAATTGGTTCGGGGTCGGATTCATTGAAAAGCCCGAAGTTACACGCCAGAATCTGGTCCGCACCTGGAAAGTTTAAGCCGATCCGAAGTCACGGGACGAAGCAGCAATGACTCACAATCGGTGTTTTGAAAAGCACTTTGTTTAGTACAAATTTCATCAGTGAAAATGAACACTGAGGAATTTGACAATTCACTGTTGAATTTTTGTAGTGCGTGACTAAACTTAAAATGACACCGGCAACCATCCTATTTTGTATTTTTGGATAAAATTTTTTACGGAACGCTTTTTGGTCAATTGAAATTCACTTAAAACTGTTCGCGAACACAACGCTCGCAACTGAAATCTAACCATTTTGTGTACGCGAAAAGTGAAGTGAAATTACCCAAATCTTTGAGAACGAAAATTTATCGATTTGATTGTGACGTCACTTTTGCATTAAATTTGTTCGCCAACGCTGTATAATCCAAAAGTGAACAGAATTTCTGCAAACTGAAATCGCCAAAATTCTGTTCTAACACAAGGTCTAATTTCTGGCACTTGATGTGATTTTACCAATTATCGGTTAGCGAAAAACCGAATCAAATTAAGCCCTAGTTTTCCGTAACAAGGGCTTGCGATTCAATATCGGTAATGACAGAATAGGATGGTTGGCGGGATCACCATACGTTTACTCACGCATAAATTTCCTGTTGGCTGCACGGTCAACTGTCACAGATCATGTAGTGTTTCCAAGAACTGAGGCGTACGGGACGGATTCATCTGAGTACAACGTTTCTTACAGGTATCGTAAACTCGCAATTTTATTTATCATGTTCCGTCATGTCAAATTTTTCAGCTGATACAAATTACAAAGTAAAATGGTACAAGCACATCTCACGTATAGGGGCTGGTAAGGTACCGCGAGATACTTCACTGGACCCGGCAGGTGATATATGTATATACATAGGAACATCCGTTTACATTTCATATATTATTACAGGTACATTATCAAAATACAAGGAATACAAGGAGGTATCCTACAAGACCCGGCCGTCCAGAAACACATAATTGTACGCGAATTATTGGTATAGATAAGGGGTAAGTCATACAAGTTTCACATACCAATAACAATCACAAAATCATTCATAAACGGTACAATAAATGCATGCAAATCAAATGTACTCTTTGTACAATTACCATATAGCCACAAACCGTCTATATAAATCGAATCTTAGGTCATTATTCATAAAATTGCATCTATGTAACGATAAATCTTACAATTATACCGATAGATCATATAATTGCAGCAATACATTATACCGATAGATCATTTTATAGTTATGGATGCGGTACAACTTTTGCAAACCCCAAGCGGTTAAATACAAGATTTACAAAATCGGTACAAGCCACATGTATTTCGATCATGTTGTCCTGAATGTACTTCCGGAAATGTGTTAAAAGAGTTAACCAAAGACGACGGTATACTTAAATGTGTCCAAGAAGTACAACTGCAATAAGATCACTACGATACACTAATTATACTTTTCCAAATGTCTACTGTAGATAGTTCTACTGTGGTGCCACAAGCTAGATAAATAATTTCCCTTTTACCCGGTAAAGAATCTGGTAAATGAAATACATGATTATACAATGACAAAAGCATGAGCACACAAAGATAGACAGATAAATACAGGAGTACGTGTACAGATAGTTAAAGGCATACATACACGATATATAAGAACACGCATACAAATTATAGTCTGACTAATCGACAGTAAGCGCACGATTATCCATACCGAATAACGCTAAATTCATCAAAGTTGCTCGACCAATTCAACATCGAACCCTCGATAAGATACACACGCACACGTACTCGCTCAGGGAAAGGGACCTCCTCGAATTTGGCTCAGGAACATCGATTTTGCTGTCTATAGCGCACCTGGCCATATGGTTCAGTAATGTTACATAACCTATTATACTGTGGTAAGGACTAATCTACAGCCGCATAACAATCCAGAATGGATCTCTTACATATACATTCAACGCGTTGTCCTCACTTATCCTCATATAGTATACCGCAATCCATAAAAGAGTTTCAAAGTTAAAGTTGGCTGCTCATATTTTTATTCACCGCAGGAGAAAAGATACGTTTGCCTCCAATCACTGCTCAATCCCGTCTTTCCTTAAATTCAAATCTCTCACAATTTGTCCATGAGAGATTGAGCCTGCAACATGTAGATATAGCTCTACGCCATGCATCTTTGTTTTTCGGCTCCAACTGGAGAAAATTTACATGGCCATTTAAATAATTTTTTTGGCATACCCAGGTCATCCCCCCGCAAATCCCAGTTATTTTGAGGTGACACCAAAAGTGGTCGTACTAAAAATAACAGTTACAAAACTTCAATATTGCTATTTATATTTCGAGTATTTATGACATAATCGCAAGAAAAGTAAAATAGGATGTGGACCCATTTTCGGTACTTAAATAACAAATACTCACATTTTCATTTGCCGAAAAGTGTGGGTGCCATGTGCATTATCGGGGGAAATATCGACGGGGGGGGGTAAATTTAAATTTTTACAAACATTTTTTGGCCAATTTTTTGCTATGTGTACACTTCGCAAAAATCAGCCAAGAAATTCTATTTTCGACAATTGTGATGCTATTAGGAGCCGTTACTGTCTTAAAGCCCACCCAGAGGCTACTAACGTGTCTTTTCACCCATTATTTAAATTTTTAAGCATATTTTTTGACCAAAAATTCTATTTTCGACGCTTGTGGTGTTATTAGAAGCCGTTACTGTCTTATTAAACCCATCCAGAGGCTACTAACATGTCTTTTAACCTTCTTATTTTTATTTTTGGGCATTTTTCTGTGTTCTGAATCAATATCGAACATGGAAGATTTTGGTGAAGTGGGGTGGGAGCGAACACGGGAATTTTGGCGAGTGGGGTGGGTGAATAGCCGAATGGGGAATCTCCCATAATGGAGAGGCCAGAAACATGCAATAAAAACGATATGTATGCTGATAATGCATGAAACACGAAAAAATGCAACCACAACCCCTCGTTAACCTGGGGTTATGGTATTCCCCCAAGTTAGAGCTGGGGGTGCTGCTCAAGGTTGGAGCTGGGGATCCCAGCAAAACGCCTCAAGTAAAATTTTGGTCCTGTAGAGAAACCAGTTTGCCAGTTAAAAATTCAATGAGTAGATTCAATTTCAAGATTACTCAGCGCTTCCAACCACGCTTATCTGTCACAAAAAATTCTTATTATACATTTCATTTCAGTACACAGTTCCAATAAGATGCTGGCGCATGAGCCAACTGCAATCACTTCAGGTTGAAAACCTTATACTTAACGGCTGATTGACTCGCACTAGACGCACCATGACGACCGAACATAGCAGCCACAACTTTAGCCAGATTTAGTTGTCATTATTCTTATTGCCTTTATATGTCATCTTAATAAACATGCATAATAAAATGTTTAATGTATACAGTTCTGGACCACGCGAACAATTCACGTAACATTAACAGATACTCAGTATTACTATTCACGAACTTTCTGAGCGCGATTTGCTTTTGTGATGTGCGTATACGTGTACAGTTTCAATCGATGTAATCCATTACTAGTAGCACCGACCAGCGATAGAAAAATACTACGAAAAAGTACGTTTCTTCAAAAATAGAAGCACGATGTCACTACGTTCATAACATGAAATTTTTAAAATACCTTCGCCTAATCCAAGACGCTGCATTTTCTCGCGAAGCTTAACAACGTCGTCATCTCCCATATCGGCGGGTTTCGGCACATGCTTGATGTCGTGCAGCTAAGATAGTAATTAAATAAACAAAATGAGTACCAAACATAGTGCCATCAACGAATATGGAATAACTCCAACTAACACAATTAAAGTGCGGTTTGAAGAGTTTTTAAATATCTTCTCTCGTAGCTGCATTAACATAGCAATTACACAGAAACAATGACATCCGGTACCGATGGGCCAATATCCCAGGAGACCACTGAAAACCAACAAAACAGCGGAGATTTTGCGTAAAATACAGTCCAATGATAGTCAACTATTGCCCTTAAACTAAAAAAATTATAGCCTAAATTCATCTCAAAAGTGAAAATCTAAAATTTTGGAGATATAACAGGAGACCAGACTTGATGCTCAGCTTCAATTCAGAGCCCAGCGATTCTAGTAAAAAGTGCAGCAAAAACTCGAGTCCAAATACGTAAACCCAGTTTAACAATAAAATTTTAGCTATTTTGGGGTACCCGACAACATGCTAGAATGCCACTGGAACCAAACTAAAAGCACGATATCAGCAATCTAAGCAATTGTACAATCTAAGATATGTAAAATAACGAATATCGTCAGCTTGCAAATTGGACAATGGAATGTGCTCCTAACGCCGAAATTCGGCACAAAAAGAGAAATTTGCTGCAATCGATGTGTATTAGTTCAGGTTAAAAATTTTAAAAATATGCAATGTCAAATCATGAGTTCGGGGCGGTGCTAGGAGAATAAGGTATGTAGTGTTATATATGCCTGGCTCGTCCACTGAATCTAAATAGTACTTGAGAACCCGGGACACTCAACTTCAAGCTGGGAGAATCAGAAGTGCCTATGTGATTTACCCCGCATTGGAGAGTAACAGTCGTAGCCCCTACGTCAACAGGTATCATAATTACATTTTATGGTGTTTCCCATGCCTTTCACAGCAAATACACCGCTGTTCTGTTACATATTTATTCTTTTTATACGGAAAAATTTGCACGTAATGGGTAAGGAAAAAGAAACCCTGTGGAAAAATACATTTCAAATATATATTTTTTGCAAACTGGCCCTTGTTATACTGCTGTATTGTAAAAATGCTATTATTACTTTATAATTATGGCAGTGTAGAAGATGGTGATAACGACAACAAGATTAGTGTAATAATGCTTTTCGAAAAATGCTTACAGCAACAATTCTGTCGCTAAAATTGTCGTGGACTAGCTTATACGTAAAACCCTGGTCTTTCCAGAGGACCCCGCCAGTCATAACTTTTGAACCGTTAAAGATACAGAGATGATTTTGGTACCGCTCGATTCTGCTGGATGAGGCGGTTTAGAAATAATACTCATTTTAACAACATCCCTGACAATTTTTTTTTCGATTTTTTGAGGTCCCAATAGTCTCCCTTTGGGAACCCAAAAATGTTTTTCGTCGGAATATGGTCATGTTGGACACATTTCGACTCGGATTGGTGAGAGAAATCCACTGATATGTAGTTTATTGAAATCTACGCCATTGTTACAAACTTATTATGGCTCAAGCAACCCTTTGTAACCCCAAGGGACGGATATAAAATGCAGGCCACGCCGTTCTCGATATACTAAGCCTAAGCCTTAGTCTTAGCCTAAGCTAAAGTTCTTATAAGACATACACTAAGCCTAAGTCGAAGGCGACCACCCCCGAACCGCCGCTCTAAAATGTTCTTTTTTCTAACGTTATAAATGTACCGCCCCTCAGGGTTATTTGGGCTCTCATAACTTTCTAACGGTGGAGTAGATTTCAATAAACTACATACCCGTCAGTAGATTTCTTTCATCAAGCCGAGTCGAACGGTACCCAACATGAGCATAGTCCGAAGAAAAAATTTTTGGGTTCCCAAGGGGGAAACATTGGAACCTCAAAAATTGAAAAAATTGTCGGCGATATGGGAAAAATGAGCACTCTCTAAACCGCCTCATCTAGCCAAATGGATTAGTACCAAAATCAGCACTGTATCTTCGAGCGTTCAAAAGTTATGAATGGTGGGCCTTCTAGGTAAGACCCTAAGCCTGTATGAACCTTCAATTGTTACGATAAATGTAACAAATATGGTCCTATTATATGTTTTTAATCGTGCATCCAGTCGCTAAAATTACACTGGACCCTAATCACCATTATTATGTCAAACCGCTGTTGTTTCCTGTTGTTACTATATTAGATTTTTACATGAAATAAACATGTTTAATGATGTATTCAGGTGACCTAACAATATACAGGACTGATGAAGCTATAACAAATGTTATGTTTTTAAAATAACTTACTTCACCACCAGCGGTTTCTGAAGCGAAAGGCTCTAAGTTTTGCTGATCTAACGGCGGAGTACCAGGACGCAGTGCTGAAACACAGCAATCACACAACGTATCTTTAGGCAAAATCACACTAGTCCTTAACTAAATGCAGCGATGGACGTAAAGGCTACGCAAATTTTAAAACGAATTGTCTGGGCTGTGTAAACGTTCATGAAGCTATAAAATTCTGACAATAATTTATCGTCTTATGTATTGATTGACACGGCATGTCACTGATGTTCGCGGTTCGCGAGTATGAAAAAATGTCTTCTATAATCCACCCATTCGTAAACATCATCACACTGGATTTATGAATTTATATGCCGCGTATTGACCGTGGACGAGCTATGTGTATGTTTTCCTCGCAACGAGTTTTTAGATGTTTAAGAGCTGTTCAGTAGAAAATTGGAAATAACATCTGTCTGGTTTTGCAAACTGCTAAAGGTCTATTTTCCTATCAATAACTGCACTTCAGTTTAGTTCATGTGCTAATGGAGGCGTAAATTAAAATGGTTTCGTGTTTCAGGCAGTTCCACAGCGACATTAGCGTTACTAGCAGTAGCGATAACCACAGTAGTGGATATAGTAGTGTCGGTATACAAACAAAATATTGGCAAATAGTAGCAATGTCTAGAAATTTCTACCCCCAGTGAGTTTTAAGGTAATTCGAGTTTGGGGCGGGCAAAACTTAGCAGAATCTCGCATTCCGGAAGGGGACACCGTCAGTTAGCCAGAATACCATCGGCAGCAATACCCTGCTGCCTGCATAGATATAATATATCACGGTAGACAAGTTAAATTAGATAATACAGCGCCAGAATGAATCAAACAGCAGTCATAAATATCTACCTAGAGTTGTTTTGTCAATATGAGTTTAAGATGACGAATTTCCAGAAAAAATGTTACAACTAGCATTTATTATATATGTTTTATGTGTCAGTCAAATTATTGAGTTAAAATTGATTCTGTTTGATTTTTCGTGCACTTTTCCTGTGGTACAAATATGTTCACCTTATAAAACTACATTTAAGTCTTAGAAATAGTAGTATTTGTTAAGAAATATTTACCATAAATAAAACATGATTTTAATAACAACGGTAGTTGGGAATTATATTTGGCTGAACGGGGAAGTATCGGGTGATTATGGCCAACACTGAGAATTTCGAGAGTGAGGGAGGATTCGCCACACTGTGGACAGGGCAGAATCCTGAATAAAATTAAAAACACCACCTATATATACGCCGAAACACATCAGGTGAGCACATAAATACCTGCAGTAACTTGGTGGTACGTGCAACCGGCAGAAATACTAAGATTTCTGCCCGGTCAGCCGAGGATAACTGTAAACCCCGGTTATCTGGTGGAAAGTCACAATTTAATAATATCGTTTTTTCCTTTACCCTATACAATGTTGTTTTCGCTGCATATGCACCTGTATTCTCCATATGTGGAGAACTTTCGTCCTCTTCCTGGTTTCTCCAGCCCATGTCTTCAAGTAAATTTCAGTGTCACCTATTTCCAGCCACAGGAACTTTTTTGCGCGACTAAACTTATCGAATTTGTCTCTCACGAATTAAAAAAGCGAATATTTTTATTTTAGTTAAAAATACTCAAATTTATCTCTACCGGACTAAAACACAAACTAAAAATCTAATTTTTATATATGCGCAATTGCATACAAGTCATTAACTTGCACATATTTGAAAGTTTTAACTGACAGTTACAGTATTTTTACGCTTTATTCTTCTCACGATTTTATCAGAAACAATGTAATGATGAAAGCTGTAGTATTAATTTTACTCGTCAACGGTTTTGTTAAAGCGATTATTTTGATGTCACCCCAAAATAACTCGGAAGCCTAAATTCACTACAGGGGCATTGTCTGCGGCAACTGCTGAAATCGTGGAGCACTCCGTGTAGAGGCCGGCATATACATAACAATGGGTTTTGTCTACAATATCTATGAAAAAATAGATATGTCCCACCAAAACACAGGAAATAACTGTATAAAAGGTCCATTTGTGAAAAATGTATGAAAGTTTTTGGTTGTTAAACCAGCAAATATTGCGTTTGCAACATAACACGCAAAAAAATATATCACAT
This sequence comes from Trileptium ribeirensis, assembly GCA_030248225.1. Lineage (NCBI taxonomy): Eukaryota > Metazoa > Nematoda > Enoplea > Enoplida > Thoracostomopsidae > Trileptium > Trileptium ribeirensis. The sequence goes on from JASANE010003760.1 coordinate 70,850, forward strand.
TATAAGATGCGATTACAAATTAAAAGATACAACATACGATAGATACTAGAAATACTTCATTTTTAGCTTATACATATTTCGACATGTATAAGTTGTGCGATATTTAAAAACACAGGCCTTTTGTACGAGATACTAATGCTAGAACAATTATTAATTCAAAAACACGACACAAACATACCATTAGTTGAGAAATATTTTTGATATCCCTGTTTGGTTCCATTCATAAAATATTGCACGCTTCGCACAAATCGTTCAGCTTTCTTCGCTCTAACAGTATCGTCAGAATCGCTACGAAAAATGAAATTCCCAATTGCAAGCAAATCGTCGATTGTTGTTAAATTACGGATAAAAGCAACGACTGCTGGAACAATTACTTTGTAGTCGTTCTGCAAAGGAAACCATTCCCAAAGTATATAATTTTTGATAAATATTACAAGCAGAAGCTTTGGTAAAATCTCGCAGAAATAGGCATATACATAATAACCGACCGCACTAAAAAATCGAAAACAATTTTCCTACATCACTGAAGTTGTACCGCACAGCGGCAACGTTTTCCGATTAGACGTAAGCTTATATCATAGTTTCAAAGAGTATAAAAGCCCAAAGTAGTGTCATCTAGTTTACAAATGGTAGCGGTCATAGTAGAAATATCCAAATCTTATGACAAGATTTCAGTCTAGCACAATACCTTGTGATAACATTTTCCATGCCTTCAAAGACTCTGAGAATGAACATTACTAGCAGGTATTTGCCCTCTAAAGCGATGGATCTTGGGCATCTATTTATTAGATTGAAAAAATATTGCAAAAACTAACCTTGTTTTCCACCGATGTACTGGCTAACAATTCAGCGTAAAAACCACGAAGCTCTTCCGCCGTAACAAGAAATGTTCCTAAACACAAAATGTTCAAATCCATACTGAATGTTTACTTAAAATATTTACGAGTTAAATTTTTATTGAAGCAAATACAATGTTTCAACCTACAGCTGTGTAATTTACATGTTTTTTCAAAACGGTCGTTTGGTCTGATTACCGTTTCATTGGGTTTGAATAGAAATTTTTGGGTCTAACTCAAGGCAGCAAAAACAGGGTATGTATACGTTATGCATTCATGTATATATAAAATACATATATATAAACGTTAAATAATTCGCTTAAGGTTAACACGCCAGAGCTTAACACACATGTATACACTATCTACGGCCGAGATATACATTTTTACAATACAGCGAAAAGTAACCGTAATGATTCATGTACCGCGGAACATGAATATTTGTAGACAACGGAAGATTTGAGGGCATTCGGGTTACGGTCTTTAAAGCTACAATAATGACGAATTCTTTTGCCTATTTCAATGACAATTTGTAGCTTAAAATTCAAATGTTTTTCTACTGAATCTATCGACTTGACACCTATCAAGGAGGATTTCAGAGCATATCGGCGTATCTACTAGAACCGGCACAAAGCTAAACAATGCCCAGACTGGCAACTCCACAGTCTTTCATCACGGCTTGTCATGTTGTTCTGTACTTAGAGGAGAGTATTTTTCAATTATTGTAACACAATCTAACAATTCTGCACGCAGTTAAAACGATTTATTACGTGTTCTTGAGAATCTCTATATAAGATACAGAAACTCATAGCTTAAAGACCTTTCAGTACAGAAACCATTGCTACTGTTCCATAATTAATATCTTGGAGACTTTTACCGTTTATATTATTAATGCTGGAACATGTCGAACAATTCTGTTACCTGGGCAGCACTTTTACGGGATCAGGGGCTTGCGACGCCGAGACTAGAAACCGCATAAACCGCGCCAGGTCAGCCTTCGCGGACCTACGGCATGTGTGGAACTCGGCAGACGTGTGCGTTCCCACGAAAGTTCAGATATATAATGCTGCCATTCGACCGATTCTGTTCTACGCCTGCGGAACATGGACAGCGAAGTTGCTACTCAGCAGCACATCAACACGTTCGAGAACTTGTGTCGACGCCAGATTCTAGCCGTAACAAAGTTCGATCACATCAGGAATGAAGACCTTCGTCGAAGAATTGGTCACGACACCGAGGTGTCCACTATGCTGAGGAGAGAGCGTTTCCGGTTGCTCGGCCATGTTCTGAGGATGTCCGACAACAGGATCTCGAAATCACAGGCTAAAGCAACGCCCCCGGACGCCTGGACCCGACCGCGCGGAAGATCTCACGAGACCTGGCGACGTCAAACAGCCAAGGATAGTCACGAGCATTTTCGATACGTGCCGCTACGCCAATGGCAACAATACCCGCTGTCGCATATCGAACCAAGTACAGCGAACAAAGAGTGGAGACGAGTGATCAGCATTGAGGCCCCCACAACCGTGGGGCCAGGTGAATACCAAGTGAATTAATATTAATGATATATTATATATATTATTTAATTGTAATCTTTATAAAGATTGTAATCTACTCGCTTAATTAATGAAGACCTTCCCATAGAGCTATTTTAGAGCTGACCCGATCCGATACGTCCAGACCCCTCGACTTTTTTCAATTTAGTTAGTGTTAAATTAGTTCAATCGATTTAGTTAGTGCTAAATTAGTTAATAAAGTCAATTTAGTTAGTGTTAAATTAGTTAATAAAACATGATACCGGGCATAATAGCAGAGTTTGCAAGCAGGAATTGAAGTGTAAAAGAAAATCTACACTGACAAATTAATCATTCAATTTAGTTAGTGTTAAATTATTTAATAAAACATGATGCCGGACATTATAGCAGAGATTGGAAACAGGAATTGAGGCGTAAAAGAAAATCTACTTTGACAAATTAATCAGTCAATTTAGTTAGTGTTAAATTATTTAATAAAACATGATGCCGGACATAATAGCAGAGTTTGGAAACAGGAATTGTGGTGTAAAATAAATTCTACATGGAGGTGAAATTAAAAATCCACATTAAAAGTCGTTGAAGTCTGAAAAAAATACCAAAAAAACAACAATTCCAAAATTAAATTAATAAAAGTTTTCCACGTTTTACAGCAAAAATATCGAAATTTGAGGACAGACACAAATATGAGGACATTTGAGGATGTGGTCACCCAGCATTAGGATTGTATAATGTGATAAGTAATCCTGGGATACATTTGACCGGTTTAACAGAACATGTGCTCTGGCTGGACCATTCACTTTGAAATCTCCATAGTGACTGATATTCTAATACAGATGTGACAGGTGGCGAAAGCTGTAGTAGTCTCCAATCCCGTAGCGTGGTCCCATTATACTTCTACATCGTTCGCAAACAGCCGTTGCTGTGTGCCCCAATGTCTCTGTTTTTGTTGATTCTACCCGAATGGAAATTATGAGTACAACACTCACCTAGCATTCCAGCGAGCAAGCAAAATCGAATTGGGTGAAGGTTAAGCTGCTTTGCCACTTCGTCCAAAATCAATTCACGGGTTTCCAGGCTGCCACGGAATGTCAATTTCAAACGCTCGGCAGAAAAATATCGCGGTGGATCGAAAAATGCGTACTCTGCGCCTTCAGCGACGACTGCGTCAAAGTCGTGGTCTCGAAGAAACGAAATAACCTGAAAGTCATATTATGAAGTGAATACAGTATTACTGCTGAACAGAATATATACAATAAGAAAAATGTAGTAACCAGCAATATTACATGGCGTCGTTAACCTATGTAAGCGTTAACATATAAATACATTCAGTTTAAATGTCAACGCACCAAGTCACGATAAAATTAGGACTAATTCAGCATCCGAATATCCTATGTGAATTCGGTGACATTTATATACCTTCTCCGGCGCATCCTATTCAACCTCTTTTTGCAAAGTTTTAAATATTATTAAACATGATTCGTAATTTGCCAGTTGTCGTACATTTAAATTTGACAAACAGTACTAACAAAATGTTATCACATTATAATAAACCCAGGCACGACTAACCTCCTGTTTGTGGTCGTGTACGCTTTGTAGCACTGGAATCATATAATGACGAAGAGCCATTCGTAAAGCCGACTTAAGTCCAACTGGTGGCACCCACAGTACCTTCGGAGGAGGCGTACCCTTGCGACGAATATGACGAATAATCTGTTTAATTTTTCCGTGTTTCTCAAACTAAAATTTAAACTACAAATCGTTACTCATTCAATCATATGTACATCGACGTGTACAGTGCGTCTATGGTTACTGGTCTACTGAGGAGTAGAGTAAAAATTGACTTCGATGTCTAGCCAGTTGTTAACAAACGAAAACCGGAGGTCACACTTATCATAGACCCGGTAACGACTTAACATAATTAAATGAAATTTGTTATGAAAACACGTTTAGAAACCATGCAAGGTCTCACATGCTCCAGGTATAACGTTACGACCGAAATGCGACAGAATGATCGCCTAGCTTATTTCCCGGTTAACATTAACTTTTTATATTGCACGTTTTCGCAAATCTTTACATTCTCTTTGATAAGTAGTACACAAATCTTGTTTGCAAAATGAGAATTTATAGCAATGTAGAAAGCACACACGGACTAAAACCTTATAATGAAAGCATACATTACCGCGTAACATTGCCAATGTGGATTGTTATAATATCTCCGAGCTTAAAGCATTTGTTCCAAAAACGTAGTCGTACATGACCTGAGTTAGTCCATTCAGTTAAGACCAAGGATTTTTTGACTCCACAAGAGCGTCTCGACGCACTGTTCTCGAATTGGATGACGCACCTCCAAATGCTCGGTAGTCTGCAAAAATCTGCACGTGCTGTACCTATGCGGTGAGGCATCTCAATGTCTGCAGAGCCGGTTCCATTGAAATCACAGCGGAAATAGCAGAATTGGCCTATATGCTCTATGGTGGTAGACAGCAGTATGATGTTTGCGCAGACCGGGATGCAACATGTAAGAATCTTGGCATTCAATAAGTTTATGACTAATCCAATGAGATTGCATGTCAAGCAGATGCGATGCAGTATATGTTCAATTTGAGCTGAGCTTCCAGCTACCATAGCCACATCCAGAGTGTCTACGGGCAGGCTCGCTCCATTTTTCAGGTTTTTGGGAATAATTTTTTAGGTTTTTCACAAAGAATTTTAATACTCCCAGCACACGTTTTCAACCTATTGATAAGGTATGCTCTGAATTCCCGTGGTCAGTGCTATAGCTGCGTTATGAGCAGCGCCCTTGTTGTGCCGACGAAGGGCCTATATGCACATATTGCCAAGGGAAAACGATTTGCTACATGCTGTAGAGCGCGCAATTTTGAGATCAGAAGGAACTTTTTTCAACCAGCGAAATTCGGGGAATAAACTGCTGTTGAGCCATGTATCCAAAAACGTTGAAGACGGCATGATGTAGGTATGTATTGTTATAAGTAATTATGGTATGTTTAGAATATCTGAAACATGATTCGTACTTAGAATCATATTATAACTTTGTGATAATATGCTTCTAGCCAAAATAATGTGATAATATGCTTCTAACAAAACCAATTCATTTCTACTCGCCCTTAGGTGCATTATTTCCAAATTCACGCAAAAAACAGTAACTTTTTGCAGAACTATTCGTTAGTCTCAATCAAAATTATCAAAAATTGGGTTCGACTTCGGATGAATTCGACACACTCGCAAGAAAATAATTATTTCAAGGAGAAAGTACGACCGAATCATGTTTGAGATATATAATAAATTAATCATTATCGGTATGCGAAGGGAAACAGAATCACTGTTGGAGACCAGTGACGCCATCCACCGGCCAACCTGAAATGAAACATAATCTCAACATCTGGAATTGTGAAAGTCAGAGTCATTAGCAATTGAATTTTGCATTCAATTAATTTGAATTAATTAATTAATTAATTCAAATTGTAGACACGAAGAAATGTATTGAGAAGGAAGGATAGAAAACATTATACGGGGCATCTGCAACCTGATAACTGCTGAAAATTATTTCGAAGTTAAAAAATTGAAAAAATCAGGTTTTTGGCGACTTTATAACTACGGACCTCAAAAAATGAGGCTTTTGCTAAAAATCAGGTTTTTCGGTCACAGACACACCGCACATCATACGAAAAGCAGGCGTCGGGTAAGCGTGCCTAGGCGCTGTTAAACGTTACTCCATCTTCGGGAAGTATAGAATTCTGCATCACCCGAAATACGGCGCAGTTGAACATAATGGGAAACAGAATTGAGTCCCGTTGTACACGTGTTTTCGCTTCATATGGTTCTCACGTTTGATTCTGTTCACGGTCCATGATTATATCGGAATACGGAAGCGGAAGGTCTCTCCACTAAAATCATATTGATCAGATGCATGTTCGATCCGACTTTCTGTACTGACAGTCTTGCCTCTTAAGAAATATATGAAGCGATTACAAATTATTTCTTCTAAAATTTTGAAGACAATGTAAACTATCCATGCTTATCCATAGGTTGAGATAGGCAGGGATACGAGATTCAAGCTTGATGCATATATAATATACGCGGAAGCACGCTGTAGCCTAAACTCCCTGAGGCCACAAACCCCCATCCGTGACCCTGGTGGAACCCCATCCCCGGCGCTGCGATGGCACACGAAAGATGTTTGGAAAACTAAAGGAAAATTTTTGGAAAAATAGAGAAAAATTGGCAACAGCTGAGGTACAGCAAAAATGAGGGTGCGACGAGGAGGTCGTAAATTTTTTGTCACCCTCCCCCCAGCCTACCTCGCCCTGCCCGCCCGGCTAAGCCCTCTGAGACAACAGAGTATCACCATATACGCCTTGTATATATAATATAAATTGGATGCGATAAACCTAAAATTGGACGCAAGAAGGACGCACCTCCAAATTAAAAAACACTGGTCACGACAGTTACATTTCGGTGCATTATTTGCAATCAAATTAGTTAACGCAAATTTTTACAAAGCTACTACTAGTCGGTAGTGGAACTACATTTGTGAGCGGAGCTTGGGCTGTGGCATTGCGAATGTACTCAATTTTATGTTCTTCAAATAATTATATTGCATAGGGCTTTATCATTGGTAAAAATATTATATTTGAATTCTTCGACCCAAAAAAACCCTATAATCGTTTGATCGAAACGATTCTATTTCAATAAATAACACAAATATTGCAAAATTCTCTATTTTAGCTGTATAAGCTTAACTAATTAGCTAATTACTAATTAACCACTCAAAATCTTTTAATCCCAAATATCAGGTGCACACTCTGACATGATAGGCTTTCAAACAAAAAAAAAGTTTTTTAAAATCGGTTCAGTGGTCCTTGAGATCCATGAAAGACGAACGGACATCGACTTTTTTGCACCCAGACAGAAAATAAAAACGCTTCGCTCGGCTTCGCTCCGCTCAATAAAATTTTTGATTTCAACTCACTTCTTGTGATGTCCATTCGTGAAAGCGACTACTTTCGAGTGCACCGTTAAAATAGACAACTATCATTATATTGTTTGAGCGAATGGTTGTGATGAGAATGTGTAAGAACTGCAACATGCGATTCCACTGTCCACCGCAAGACCAGTCATTAAAATACCCACCATATAATCTGAAACGAAACACCAACACATAAAAATAAGCACGTTATGTCTTGATGATATATAAAACCAAATTTGCATATTTACCAGAGGTTCATATAAGCCACATCCCGATTATGGAAAAGTATGCATCTAACAAAGCACAATGAACTTCCACGTTACCCAGAGGATTTTTTCACCTGACCTCTGTAGTAACTGTTCTCTTAACCTTATAAAACAATACCAAATAATTGATTATGGCAGTTGTCTGATCCATCTAAAGACCTGCAGCGTAGTTTCAAATTGAACTTGTTCAGCTTGGCATGCAAGTCAGAGTACGTATTGTTGCATGTGCTTATTTCGTAACTTTCGAGATTGAACTTGGCGCTGCAACAAATGCAGTTCTGGTTGTTTTATATTGTTACAAGTTTGTCAACTACCCAAGGCGCTTATTTCCGTAAAGCAGTATATGCCAAAATTAAGCACACAACGCAGCCAGAACCTGTATTCTTGATAAGCAACCGTGGCTATTGCTAAATAAAAGGAGTTTGTCTTTACCGTTACAGCACTTCTTCTGTAGAGATTGTAGAACCTAGAGTAATTTTCTGTCAAGAAAAACCAATATCTTCAGCCGGTATCAACAGATAAATATAATAAAATAAGAAATACATACCGAATGACAGGGTTATCATGATTTTTCCGCTGTGAACTTCAAATTTATCCCAGCTTTTACACATATAATTTACCGATATATCAAACAACTTGTTAATGTTCATCGTCTAAAATCACCAAAAAAACGCCAAAACTACAGACCCCTCTAGAATTGTGCGTAAATGTAAATGAAAATCTGCAAAAAATATTTTCAGATTTAAAATTTACATCAAATTTCTAGTTCACGATGAAAGGCACGCACTTCGTATTTGAATTTATAACAGTAACAATACGGACACCCAACAATTAATTTAATGATTTACAGTGTTAATTTGTAAGTTTGCCATTTCCATACATATTTTCCGTGTTCCATGTTAAATATCCGCTTTTCCCTGCCTCTATTAATTTTTTATATTTTCCCGGGTTTTCCCGTTAGTGGCAACGCTAGACCTAATTAGATTAGTTTTTCAACGTTTATTTCACAACAAAGTCATACGCTATTTTGAAACTTTTGCTTTTTCAACTAGTTAGTCATTATAGAAGCTCACCAAAAATGGCCAATCAAGCCGACAGTTTCATAGTGATGTATGGTTGAATATTCATGCGATCGGAGGCACTACATTTTACGTTAGAAATAAGCAGCCTTACAACGCTTCGTTTGTTCTACAAAATGAGCCTAATTTGGTGCAGATAACTACACTGATGGTTGAAAAACCATAAAACATGTGACATCGGGCCATTAGACACGTTTTTTCTGGAAGATCATAGAAACGGGCTTCGCGTACAACGAAAGAGTACAAAACCAACGAAATTTCAAGCCTTTGCATGAGCTATTGCGGGAATCAATCTGCACAGCCAAAATCCTAAAACCAAAATTAGGCGTGTCAACCTAAGTCTCGACAACGAAAATTGTCAAATTTCACCACTACAAGGCTAATAAGAATTCTTCGCTTCGCTAGTTCCACTCACCACGCTCAGAATTTAATAAACACAACGCAGTTATGAAACGTGTATTTTACCACTCTGCAAGAAATTAGAAATTTATAAGTTAGTACTCCGGTTTATAATAGTATCGCTTCGCAATTTTGAAGATTTTATGACATAAAGTAATGTTTCAACCCCAGTGATAATAAAATAACAGCAATGTGAAAACGCGCTGCTGCAAATCTACGAGTTATGTAAATTTTATGTTACTCGGTGATAAGATTACATGAAAAACTACATATATTCCGGAAAATAAAGATGGAAAGTCCAACAAGGCAATTTCAGCTGTTGCGACTTCAAAGGTAGTCATAACTATAATTGCCAACCGCATCTATCGTTTTACTATGTGAGTTCAACTATATATAGCACTGATTAATTTTTTCTACTCGGATGAGGGGGCGGTGACACATTTCATTTCATGAGCATCATGACATTAAAAATCTGTGTCCATTATATGCCAACTCACATACGGGATCCTGTTATCCATGTAATGCATAGAATGTACCGTTATTTTATATTGGTTAATACATATTCGATAGTCCTACATAATGAATTATTAAATATGGCTCAGGTGAATAAGGCGGGCAGTTATGATCTCAAAATTCTAAGATGTGCCCACCACCCCACGATGATGCGCAGTATACCATCACAATTTTTTCTGTATATATATCGTATCCGTCACATATTTTGTTTAATACCGTAAATATAGGCCCTTTGAGTTTCTATCCTATGTATGCTTTTATGGTTAACATCCTTACGTTTCTCACCCTTCAACTCAAAAGCTACTGTATGTTTATAACAAATAACTATAACCATAATTATATTTATAATGCATAAAACCTACTACATATATATATATCAAATTTAATTTATATTGTCGACCACTTTACAAAAAACCAACATTTACCTGTCCAAACAGCATTCGCCGTCAATGACCAAGCATAAGCATTGCGGATTAAACGGCACCAAAGGCTAAAACTACTGAATGCATACCTTAATCATTTAGTTTTGCCCACACACTGATATACGTTAACCCAAAATATTGCAACAAGACACAGAAAACAAACAGAGTCGATAAAATTATATAGATGCGAGTAGCTATACTTCCATTTTATATTCTATTACGTGAATTTTAAACAAGCTTTGCAAAAATACACAAGTTGAGAAAAAATATTCGTATTAAGACAACCTAAAAGCAGAGGAAACACATTCAATTCTTCTAATTTATTACTGCTGTCGTTACAAACGAACGGCTTCTCAGTAGATCATTAAGTCTATGCACTGTAAACATGACTAGTTAACGTTCACAATAACGCAGCCGTTCGATCTTCATCGCGCTCACATTACGTCCAAGTCGATAGTGCATGTTTAAGTTTTCCGGATCCAAATCAGACCATACGTTGTAAAAAATACATAATAAACAAAATACTGTACGCACAGAATTTTGTTGCACCAGATCAGATCGTACGTAATCTCACCACAAATCGGACCGGACGCAAAGCGAACACGGCCCTGAACGTGGGATGCGGGGTTGATACGGTCAGATTACACGGAAAACTAGTCGACGGTATGAACTAACAACGTTGCGTAGGCAGTATATTTTACTCAACTAATATTCAGCTGTAACAACGCCCCAGATGAACTGGACAATAGACCCACCAGTTGCGAACTGGGTTGACCCCGCAGGTCGTGATCCCAGGTATAATTTTGGTAATTTAGAGATGCCAGCACTTAGCAAACTCATATTCGGTAAAAAGCTTTGTGTTGCCAAATAACAAAGCGCATCCAATAGCGCAATTTCACGCTTATTGTTTGACTATTTGTGTTGACATGACCGCTTCAACGCATTTCGGTTTCATATACCTATTTTAAGCACTGTGAAGTACTAAACAGAGAACTCATGTAACCACAATATTATGCCAATATAGATAAAGCTTCAAACGCTCATCAACATAAGTCCAATATCAAATATCGGTTATATAGAGATACGACCATTTTCATGTATCGAGTCTCACGGGGTCTTTTAGACACTAAGGATAAAGTCAAGGGTAGGTCTTCGGGTATTTTACTTTATGCCGATTTTAGTCATTTTTCTCGATTTCCGGATTATGAATTTTTCTGGTTTATATACAGCCTAATAAGACCGATTAAAGCTAAATTACGTACAAAAATTTGAAGGTAATATTAGGGCGTCTGCGAAAATCATTGGTTACACCTTCATCGCGGAGATCACATATATAGCCCCTGTACCGACAGACCCTGGACAGCTATGATATAGAGTCGCTGAAATATAACATTAACCGTCAGCATTCACCTGAAAAGGGGGTCTGAACACATGGGACCCTAGCACTGGCCCAGCAGTTTTATGTAACCTTAATTGTAAAACAAAATAAACCTAAACTGGGTATAATATCTATATATACCTGTCCAGATACTGCCAAGAACAACTTGTTTTGTCGGGCCCTTTTAATCCGACCCTGCTTTCGCGTAAGAAGATATAATCTGCTTTGGCATAAATGCAGCTTTCAAGCTTTTGTTTGAGCTATCGCGAGTGATAGATGTAACGTTGCAAATTTAAATTATGGAAAGCACAAGAAATAATATGCAACACGTCAATCCCAAATTTCACAACACCAAATGCAAAAACTCTCCCATAACATTCATAACTCAACCTCACTATATAACTTCTTAACAACAGAACTGGCAACACAAAACAACTTGTAATGCCTCAACAAAGATTACTCTCCCATTCGGACCTAAAATGCTCTGACACTGCCAGAACAATGACCATAGCGCTTAAGTTTTCAATTTTGTGAAGAAACGATGGTTCTAGCCTTTCATTATCTCAGAGTGGGGCCTATTTCTATAATGTCACTGTTACGGCATAAGGTACTCAAACTAAGGAAACAATTGTTGGGGTATTTCAACCAAATCGTCCTTGTCGCTTGGAGGTTATAATGCAGAAATAAACAAGTTCTGAAAATTTCAGACAGATCGGTCTAGCTGCTGCCTAGCTGCGCGATATACAACGACTTAATTTGACCAATTCTGACACGAAAAAGAGGTTGTTCAACCCCAGCTAGGCAAAGACGGGTACAAGCTAATGAATATAGCAGTATTATATGTATGTCGTCCCTGAATTACACCAAGATAAAAAAATTATCAATCGCTCGACCTGTTGTTGGGGAGCTATAGATGCTATAAAAAAAATTGTAAATTTAAATGTTATGCATTACATAACGTGAAATGGTCAAAGGTTGGTATTTTCTGCTAAAAGGGGCGAAAACGTGGTTGGATTAGCTTGACATCAACTAAACGGCACAACGACATCCAAAAGACACATTTGAAGCCATCATCGACCGTAGTAAACCGGAAACCTCGTTAACGACCTATGACAAGACTATTCGATCAGCCTGCCATTCAATCAATTATAAAATTCAATGTGGAAAGTCTTAAAATATGAGGTCTCAAATCACGCAACATAGTAATACTTCATCCCCTAAGACGTAAAACTTACATTTGAAACTATGCGACGAGGCATGCGAAGTCCGACAGCTTGAGTAAGTTTTAAAAGATCAACAGGAACGTATGCTCCTGGACAATGCTCTTCAATAAATCGTAAAAATTGCTCAATGGCCATAGTAATAATTTGTCCTGTGGGTAGAAACTGTGTTATTGTTGCTGCTGCTGCTATTGTTTGGTTTTGAGACGCCTGAACTTTTTCAGCTTATGATGGAATTTTGTCCACTTGAAAATCTGTAAATAATGACAAGCCATTAGGATAAAAAGAACGCATAAAATCGCCATAATCACAAACATGAGGGGATTGGTTCACCATCTGTAATTGATTAGTTATATTTCTATAATATTATATAACACATCGACTGATAGAATTTATGAATACGAAGCAAGAAACTTAATCCACAAAAAAATTTTGACTTCGATAATCACTGTATATATACTAGTAAACGTAATAAATTAAAAAAGTGAGCAATTTTGGAGTGATCTTAAAATTTGTATACAATTAACTAATCAGCTATGTATATACGCCCAAGCTTTAGAGGTTTAGAAATGTCATATCCGTTGTCAGCTACATCGAAAACCACCGTCTGGCTAGTCGGTGGGGGGCGGCATTTTCGGCTGCTCCCCCGGCAAAATGGAGGTACCCCTGGCTCGATGCCCCCGCTGACAAAAAGTAACGTCTAAAATGCTACAAAATCCGGCAAAAAACTAAATTTTGGATAAATATATATATACAAAAAAGCTTTTTTCCATGACTCAGTCACAGTCATATATTATATAAGCTTAAATAAGTCCACTGCGACACACCGACAATTGCGTAATTATTGATTAGCAACAACGAATACCTAAATACACGTTCGATTTACCTACATACATCTATACTGAAAAAGTGGCGAAATTTGACTGTTTTGGTTCAAAAATTTACGAAATTTTGCTCCGACACCATCCCGTACGGTTAATATAATACATATATACAATATGGCGCTAAACAATGAAACTAATTTGTTTAACGTGTTAAATAACCCTATAAACCCACAGTTCACCCCAACAAACAAATATAATTGATTTGTCAAAACTTTGAAATTTTAACTTTTTAGAGATTTTTAAAACTTTGGCGTATAGCTCGATAAAGGCAACTCTGACAAAAAATGCTTTTTGACCCCTTTGGAGTCCATTTTTATACAGAAGACGTGGTCGGAGGGTGTAGGCTCCATCCATGCGGTGATGAGTTATCCTCTCCACATTCGTACAATAAACAAATTTTTACGATTTTTGCCGCTAGCAAAGCTACAGTTGGGAACTTCGCTCGATCCGTTTCAATGAAAGTTACTATAAAAGATTACTGTTATATCACCCAATACCATAAAGCATACGTAACCTAAAACAAGAGCCTTGAAAGTTCAAAATATAGTGTCGGGTAGAGCACCCTTGCAGTCACGGTGGAAATTTATGTTAATATATACTTGATTTTGATCGGATAGGCATATTTTGCTATGTCCCATTCACCATGCCAATTCCAATCATTTTACCACCTAGGCATAACTTAGTTGTTGTAAGCTACTGAAACAATATTTGACTCCTATATAGCATTACACAGTAAACAATACATTCAATTAGAAACTCACATAAAATGATTTTCGCTTCTTATGATATAACGAGAGGTTTTCCTGTGCCCAATAAGCTATAACTACATTACTGACGTGATATTCTCCTAACGTAAAAATTTCATACATTATGCATAGAATTAAATGCATGCTTCAACGGGATGCAACGTTGTTTTGTGAAACGGTCAATATATTGCGGTACCGGAACCGGAATTTCGGTTACCATTTTTAAATCTTTTCCACGTTTTTCCTAGTATAAACAGCTGCACCCAATTGACGCCTGCATTGCGGCGCTAATTCCGCGAAGAGTTTGACATCCCTTGGGCTGTGGCAAAACTAAATCCTGTCGAATCCTTATTGACACAAACATTCAGTACCCAATCGATGGCGAAATTGATATTTGAATTAAACAACGTCTTCCTGCAGGGAATAACCGGAACCGAAATTTACCGTAACCGGAACCAGCAACCGGAACCGTCCATTTAAACTGGATCCGGAACCTGGTCTTCGAAATTTATATATAGTAACACAGATGATGGAAGAAATGAAGGTATAGTGGATTTAAAATGCATTAAAAATAACTTTTACATTAAACTTAATGTATTGCGATGGTATTATTGCCTTTCTGAAACTTTAAAGAGACTGAGGAAGCTAATAATGTTTATTTATCGATCAAATATGTCGGTTTTTGGACATTCAGAGCATAAAATGTCTTCCACTATGTATACACCATTGCGTATGCTGCGTCAAATCGAATGTGCTTACAAAGCTTGGAGCGTAGAATACACACTTTCGCTCTGTCTCCAGTCGCCTCCATTTACTACACATACGTTTGTTGCATGTTCTTCTGTAGGAAACTTAAAATTATTGGTTTATATGATTCTAAGATAAAATAATAGATAGAAGGTAATTTTCTGATCAGTGGTCAGAGACACTGTTTAGGCTAGCGTTAGACAAACAGTGCCCGTCAGGTAGATGATAATGATGATAACTTCCTAATCAGAATGCTATAAATGAGACACACTCGCACAGTTTCAATAACTACAGTTCATTGCCAAGGAACCAGTTTCTGCTTGCGTTGCAGATAACGTTACTTCAATTACACTTGATTTACAAAGTTTAAAGCGCACCGGCTGGTGCTTGAAGCAATTTATGTTAGCCAAGCATAGGCTAAGTACTTCTACGTAAGCCATACTCTGTTACCGAGTTGGACCGGTATAATTCGAACGTGCCCAGCAGACTTCTGAATGTGTGAAATAGCTGCTACAAGCATCGACCTGGATTTGATTTGTTAACAAACTCCTGCAGGTTATTATGAAAAATTCCAGTTCGAATTATGTGCCCTACTTACGTTTCACACGGCAAATTGGTTATTTAATCTTTGCTTTTGCTTGGTGGTATATGAGCTTGATCATTGTATAATATATATTACATATGTTTGGATTACAGGATGAAGCAAAAAACGTGGAAAATTTCAAACAAAATATTTAAACCGGAATTCCGGTTCCGGTATGGTTTTTGCCTTTTGCCGGAACTGCAACCGGAACACGATTTTCGCCGGAACCGGAACCGGAATTGCGGTTACGCCCTGTCTTCCTGGTATAAAGTTCGCCTGGCTCTATCTCCTGAGATTATGGTACGTGAACTTCAAACAGTTCCAGTGCTCGGACCGGTGAAAGGAAATTTCAGAGGACATTTTCCTCTGAAATATAGGACATCTAATGTGCCAAAATATACAAATTTGTGTCATTCCACAATTCATATATACAGGTAACTCTATCGAGATTGCAGAACGTTGTAAAGATGTAGATACAGCCAATCAGCTCTCGATAGCATACGTAGATATGCTATATGTGGATATCACACAATACCGCACAAGTTGAACAAAACTCCGACAATAAGTTTCCCATTTCCCAAAACCCCACGTGCAAGCTATCAGCCTCAAAGGACATAACAGTAAAAATAAAACTAGGAATTTTGGGTCGATGAACCATGGCGGCGCCATACCCCCGTCCGTACCCATAGAACCATAGATCGCAGAGCAAAATCAACACCAGCAATGATTTTGCCATGCGCAAATACCACCAAGTAAAACTTTTAACCGCCCAGGACGTCAGAACAAATTTTCGAATTTTGGGTCACAGAAGCAATGGAGCAGCATACCTTAAACCCCATAACTCTAGAACCGGGGCCTTAATTGAAACACAAAAGAGGCATCGGCGACTAAAATTTCACTATGAAATAAAACCAACCAGAGCAAAAATAATCTTGCTTCCGTGAAGGATACTAAAATGGGGCAAAAAAACCCATATTTTGATTCCTGAACCAGGAACCAGGCCCCAAATCAAAAAACCTCCGGGATATTCGCGGTAAATCGACTACACCGGTTCGAATGAGCCCAAGGTCATGAAAATTGGTTAAGTGGTTCCCGAGTTATGGCCGATCACCCACACAAAGACGCAATTTAAAAGTTTTCACCCCTGCAACACACAATCTTCACTACGTTCTGATAACATTTATGGGAACAACAGTATTACATATGTAGGTAGAGGTGGATTAAGATTCAGTCGGGTTGATTGAGAGGCTTTGAGACCTAAAATGCAATGTTTTGACGTTAATGACAGTCATAATCTGCGTTAACAGTGGTTAAATACTAGACAAATCTGGCATGTAATGTAGTAAAACTCCAGCTTTTTGCGAAATTCGCAACCACACTATTTCCCATATTCATCAGAAAATACAGGACAAAACGGCTAAATAGAGGACAATAGAGGACGCTTCTGAAAATGGAGGACAAATCCAATGTTTACGGTTCATCACAATAGCTTTCGACACATTGTGCAGAGAACTAAACAGAGAAATGCCGTGATATTTTCTGTATTACACACGATCTCCTTTGTTAAACAATTATGATGGCTGTTCATATTTGGCTGGATTTACTGGAATTACGGAACCAAGCAAAACACGTTTTCCAGTTGCGGTTCATGCTAAAGGCAAAAACCACCTGGAACCGAAATCCCGGTTAAAATTGTTTCAATTTCACACTTTTCTATACTCGTTGTCCAAACATGCATTTTTATTGAATTCCGTGCGTTAACCAAGACACCTTACTTTTCAAACAGTGAAATATGGGACAGTCTTGAAATGTTTATATATATATCTTCTGCCCTTTAGTTAGGACAAAAAATGGATACCACCTCCTTATTCCTGCAAAAGTGGGCTAGGCGTGGTCAAAATGTGATCGGATGAAACTTTTTAGCACTATTTCGACAACGGGCACGGATATTTTAGTCAAATCAGTTTCATTTTGTACAGCTTTATTTCGTATACAAACAAGGCTCTATATATTCTATACAAAGCTTTTGCATAACGTTGCCACTGGATCCTGGATTAGGACCCAAGAGTCGTTTTGAAATGGTCCCATGACACCCAAAATACACGAAAACGGCGATGTCTCCATAAACAATAAAAAATATATATAGGTCTTCTTGGGCCTACTTTGTTGAGGGAGATAAGCTCTGTGTACCTAGATAAATAAAATGCGCTGTTGTGGCGGTTACCTAACTACTGGGCTCTCCAAATTGGGAGGGGGGACCCTGGTATTTTTCGGTTCCCCCGGTTCATGCCCACTGGCTAAATTTTGGGCCCCCATCTTCACCGGCCCTTGCAAAATTTTTTGTTTCCAGTCGGTCCCAAGTACATAAAATTTGCGGTAAAATGCCGTTCTGAAGCCAAAAATTAAAAAAAACTTGTGTCAAAATTTGCTTGAAAATAGCTTTTTCTCTGAACCAAACCCATTTTGACAGTGCTTCTGACACGATTTTTAACCGCTTTTCTCTTGGGAAAATGCCCCCTGGCAAAATTTCCAGCGAATGGAGAGCCCAGTAGCTATACGGTTATATACAAGTGGGTGTTAAATGAACCCGTAAGATACGAAATACAAAAAAACATCCATACCTTCATAACCAATGAAAAAATTTATGTCTTTTTGGACTCACTTTGTACAGCGAGGCAAACTGTCTGCAGCTGCACATGATGTATTAATGTGGTGGTTACGTGCGTTGTAGGATTAGATAACTATGGGCCATGAAACACAAATTACACAAAAAGGATCATATCATCATAACCAATGAAAAAATGAGTCCCTTGGACCAGTTCTGTGGAACGAGAGAAGCTCTGTGTAGCTGCATTATATATATATAGCAGCTTACAATATAGAGTTATTGTGGTGGTTACCTTTGTTGTACAAACATTCAAAATTCAAAAACTTGGCTTCGACAAGTTCGTAAAACTAACTGTGATCAATATACATTTACAGCCAACAAAATAAAATGATTTAAAAACAAATTACGATGTAAAACATTACCAGGACGAGTAAGCGCTTTCAGTACGAGTTTTCATTTCTATCATGCAGGAACTGTTCACCTAAAGCTATGTTATCAAAACAACGCCAGGTGGTCGCCTATGGCAATTATAGTATATACCCATTGCAAGTGCGCGGCGTTATATTCAAATTGAATTTGTTCAGACTAATACGCATAAAAGAGTAGATTGATTACAAGAACCTATGCGCGAGTAAACCTAAAATGACCCCGTTGTCCATGCTATTTTGTCAAAGCCAATGTGGAAGCCAAAACCATTGTTACGGAACAAACAGGGAATTTGTCACGGTTTTTCGTTAACCAAAATTCGACAAAGTGGAATCCAACTGCCATAAATTACTGTCTCGGAACAGAATTTTGGCGATTTATGAGAAGAAAACGGTTTACTACTAATTAGAACATTGACTAATTCATGATTCGTTTTGTTCGCCAGCACGAACGAGGTTAAAATTTTGATTTCAGCATTCGCGAACATTGCCATCTCAAATGCCAAAAATATAATTGAACAAATTTTTGTTCACAAAACGAGTTAA
This sequence comes from Trileptium ribeirensis, assembly GCA_030248225.1. Taxonomy (NCBI): domain Eukaryota; kingdom Metazoa; phylum Nematoda; class Enoplea; order Enoplida; family Thoracostomopsidae; genus Trileptium; species Trileptium ribeirensis. Next base: position 90,021 of record JASANE010003760.1, read on the forward strand.
ATTTTCTGTAAATGTTCAAGTATTCGCGAACAAACAATTTTCATATTTTAAATTTTCAACAAATATGTACAATCATCAAATTATTAACCTGGAATCATAGTCGAATACGATATAGAAAAGGACTTGTTCGCGAACAATTTCACCCATAAAATGTTCACTACGAAATTGTAGATTCTTTATCTCCAATAATTAATAAGTCGTTATCTCCAACGAAACTTTAACTTTAAAAACAAATGTTCGCAAACATGTAATGATCGGTGATTTTAATCATACATGCTTGGTGTCGGTTGCGTATTTCTCTATGATAAAATAATCTATACAAAAATAAATTTAGGTAAGAACTACGTTTCTGTTCGCGAACAACGTTTGCTTAAGAATATACGTTTGTGTTCGCGAACAAATTATATTTTTATACGTTTGCGTTCAAGAAAAAGTTTAAAAATTCTTGATTTCAAATTTTGAACAACATGTTTAAAATAGTTTTCATCGCTGATTTAGCGCACCCTATGTGTCACGCGATGCCTCTCTGTAACACTGTTCACGAACAAAACGCACGAATTTAAAACTCACAAATGTTTTCAACAATTTGTGGATTTCACTAATGAATTTGCGAACCCAAAATTACCCATTTCATACCACCTTACTGCCGTTCTCTTAAATAACTTTTACTACATTATGCAATCACAAAGAAACATTCTGTTAGAAAAAATATGGCAATTTTAAAAATAGGATGGTAGGTGTGGTCATTTTAAGTTTAGTCGCGCATTAACCCGGGACTTTCAAAATTGGAAACAGCGACGCAGCTTTGGTTGATTGGTTGAGGAGATATATCCCATTATTATATATTTAAGATCTTACAATATACAGCTACTGCTACAAAATGAGTAATGCGTGTCGTCCCATAAGAATCCCAGAGCGTCGAAATTCGTGAAACTTCAGAATCAGAATTTTTCCCTACGCTCGTTTCACTTACTACACTCAGAATTCAATTAGGATTCGAGTTCACGCCTCAGGCTTACGAGTACGGTAAGAATTTCTTTATGATTCCAATTAGTGCCTCAGTGTTGCGACAATAAATACTAAACGAGTATTCCTAAGAACATAGAAAAATATTATGGCATACGTACTTACCTATTTATCCTGTGAAAATTAAATATCCACCCCAACCCAAAATATATAATATAATAAAAGCAAGGTTAAGAACCTAAGTTCCTAAAATATTTTATACTATTATTCCAGCATTTTACGCAGAATCACTTATTTTAGACAAATATCAGCCGTTTCGAAATATGTTTAATAAACAAAAGCCAGTAATTAGTAACATTAATTACAACATAAATCCTACAAGCCTAGAAGGCAAAGGATTCTTTATATCATAACTAAGATTAAGTGCCTGTTCTTGCGACGTGGAAATAATTGATTGTAAAGTAACACCATTTATAACTTTTATTGGAAAATGGTTATATGAGCATGATAGTTACAACCTAGAAACCTATCAAAATTTCGCATATTACACAGTTGGCATTTTTGCAGTTCACAGTTTTTTGCTTCTTCTTGATTTCAAGTTGATTACTTAGGTATATTTCTGAATTCGATTGTTGATGTTGCAGCAATATACACTACTGAATTCAAAGAAAATATTAAAATGTTAAACTTCGAAATGCGTAGCTTTAAACCAATCCAATAGAAAAAAATTGGCCAAACACATCTATCGGTTATTGGACTGATAGTTTAAATAAATTGTACGAATTGCTGCGTTCGCTTATGAAGGGATGCTAAAAACACACAGTTTTGTTATTTTAGCGACTGAATGAAAATTCCGGATTTACCAAAAGGGGTTCAGTGTTTTGCTCGTTTTCGATATTTTAGTGAGTGAAATAGTACTTCAGTTATCTTACGTCAGACCGCCATTGGAGCCCACTGGACGCCAGAGAAGCGGGTTATGGCTAACAATAGATCAATTCAATAAGCTCAGAGGCTTCTTTCTGATGGTGCAAGCGATTCGAGAAAATAATGTGTATTGAAGTGACAACTGCAAAATCTACGACATAGCCTACAACCGTCTATCAAATACCACACCTCGAACAAGCGTTCCCTGAAGCCAAGACATGAAGTTATGCCGTATTCTATGTGCTGATGGCAACTTTACCGGATCCAATACATATAAAGCAAAGAACGATTCCTGGTACAAATCTCGTGTATTCATGGCCTACGCAACTTGGGTGGTGATTAAAACAAATCTTCATATACATATATAATACTAAAATTGTTAATAAACGACCTCAGACACGGTGCCAAAATTTCTGCATTAATATTAAAACCAACTTTTCAACAATTTTTTGTTTAAATTACGTAATAAAATTGTAACTTAATTTTCATGAAAATAATTTATGGGTCTTTCTACTAACCGGTAACTAAGAACACACCCACAAGTTAGTATTTTCCCCTGGCCCCACGATTGAGGTTCCCCACAACCGTGGAGCCAGATGAAAATATTAACTGGTGGGGGTGTTCTTACCGGGATAAGTCAAAAATTTAACCAGGCGAGCCAAAATTTTGCCAAAAACGTTCAGGATTATATAAAGTGACTTTCTAAAATGGAGTGGGGCCCTAGCATTTTCAAATCCAACGAGATGCCCCCCGGTTCGAAAAAAATGGGAAATTTTTGGGCTCCCCCAGTTCATCTCCTCTTGGCAAAATGTTCGAGCCTTCGATATATATATACTAGGTATGTACCTAAAAATATATACTACTAGGGATGTACCGGGGCAACGAATTTATCCCCGGCCACGGTAAAGGCATAAATTAGGTGCCGGGCTAGTGTTTCAGAAAAAATATTTTTTTACCAAATTAGTAAAACAGTTAACAAAACAATCTGGAGCTTTAGCCGAAGATATGCTTGCTGCTATCTAGGACAGTGAAAATTCCACATCACATTCCTTAGCTTTAGCTCACAACGTACAGTTTATTATACTAATAAACTAAAATATTAAAACGATTGGTGTTGAGATTTTGATATTTCAACGAGATTATTACGCATACAGATAAAATTTGATATAGTTTTTCTTTTGACAAAAATATTTTTGATCGGGGATGTTTTATTCCGCGTCATATGGTTGGAACTTCAACTATAATACATAATGGTGGCAGTGAAATTCGTCTACATAATTCGATTACACATCCATTATCTCTTCAACTGCAACAATGGCATCGTTAAGGGTCAGCGAAATATCCGATTAGACGGAGCCGAAATTTAATAACCCTGTATATGGTTGTCAAATGTTTTCACCTATGAATTCGCCTCACTCTGTGGGGGCTCCGGATTCCCAGGGGGATCCTCCAACCCCCTGTCGACATGTATGTATAGTATATGTGGTATATATGCTCACTTTGCGCTGGAAAGCCGAACATATATATCTGAGAGTCTGGCTACATACGTAGCATTCTAGAAAATATAAGTTTCATTTGTTAACAAAAAATGCGCAAAAAGCCTATCTGCTTGATCATATGCATCCTGTGGCCACTGATACATGAGTTTTCGCGGGTGACTAATAAGGAAAAGCTGCTTTACAGTCCCCAATATGTAGTTTCCCTCGACCATTTCATCAACATCATCCACTTCTGGAAATTCGAAGTAATGATAATCCTGGTGCGCATTTGCTCTATACGATCTGTTCTCATGAAGATAGTTGAGGTGGTATACACTTTTATTGACATTTTGTGTACTGCCACACACAAAAGCAAGGAACCACTGCGAACGACCAGATATGTCGACATAAGCAGACAAAACAAACGAACCAGTATTAACCGGCTCATCTTTCGGAACCTCAACAACGAAAGGACTTCCGGGATTTGCATCTTTTTGAGGAGCAGCGGTATCCCCAGAGCTACTTGGGTCGCAACATCGTCGACAACTTGGCTGATGTGATTTGTCCCATCTGACCTGATACCTTCTGGAAGCTGGGCAACGATATTAGCAATATCATTAATAGCGGCGTCACTGGCCCAAAAATCGTGTGGTTGCAAACCAACCTTGATTTCTACCGCCACTACGAGCGGTGGATTTGAATCGAGCGCACACGTTATCAAATGGAATGGCCATGTCGCCCAAAAACATACTGGAAAATTTGTAACCAACGCCTGATAACTTACAGCTCTGCTTTAGGTCCCGCTCTAAAGCATCGATCTGTAGCTGTTGAGTATCGTGGTCAATGGAGTGAACTCTTCCAATTAATTGTTTTCACGATAAATGATCCAATCATCGATGTGAACGTTCTCCGGCGTAAACACCTCTAATTCGCGCCAAGACTGAACTATTTCCATTTTTTTCAATTTAGGTGCGGAAACCTGTTGCAATGACGATTTAGATGACGTCGGAGCATCCTCGGGTGGGCGCAAAATCTCACCTGGCGCAACCGTATACCGTCTTTTACACCTAGTACCGGCAGCGGGCTTGCGTGATTCCAGTGCTTCCAGTATCGCTTCATCAAGATGTTTATCGTGCAGTTCAGCTGTAGACGACTCTTTGCTCGGTATACGGCTCAGGATTTTTGAAGATTAAGGGGATGAATTCCACAATTCTCGAAACCAGACCGCGCGTTTTGTGCAATATTTCGACCGAAACCTCTGTGGGCGGCCGGAGAGTCGTACGGGTCATTTGTACCGTGAATAGCAATGTTTTGTACCGTGAATAGCAATGTTCAGCACCCGAGCAAACATATGTTTTGGTATTGTATTCGTCGACACTTCCTTAATCTTGATAGCCTGAAGTGGTCCCTTGAATGCTTCTTTCATTGGTTTGAATACGGTCACATCGAGAGGTTGCAGTAAATGAGTGGAGTTTGATGGAATAAACACTTGGTGAACGTTATTTTCAATACCTAATTCCAAAATTCTGTCACTGTTGTGACTTTGCAAATTGTCCCCGACGAGGATTGTCTTTCCATTAACTCCTCTGGCGTGAGGGAGAACGACGAGCTTAAACCATTTTTCTACAGCTGGTTTTTCGAACCAACCGGATGGTGTAGACCAAGCTTGCATTCCACGTCGGCATCCGCGGCAGTCGCATAATGGCGGTCCCTTTGGTCCCCTGGAAATCCAGTCAGGCGAAGGTTCAAATGATTCCCGTGGGTCAGACTTGCTTCCTTTTCGAAAAACAACGAATGGTGGTAAAACAACGCCGGTTGCCGTCGTGGCCCACAGGACAGAAAAGTTTGTTTTAGAATGCTGTACGACATTAAAACTGCCCTCACCTCTGGTGCAAAACACCATTTGTTTTCCGGGCTCATCGGTAAACCCGGTTTCGTCGTAATTAATATTATTGGGGTCCACGCCAGCGAGGCTTTTCTCCAGCTTTCCGTGATATTTCTTAACAGCATCTGGAGTAAGTGCCGAACGCGCCAAATTTACATTATTTGACAGTTTCTCGGTAAGGTTTGGATGCCGTTCTTTAAACGAATGAATCCAGTCTGGCCCTGGGAAACTGATCAGCCTTGATCCCAGCCTTATCCAGAGCATTTTTAACTGTGACCGTTAGCTGATGCCGCTTCAGAGGAGCACGCCAGAGCGCACAAACAGTCAAATTATCAACGATTCGTTGCTCAACCGCTAGATCAATCGACTGTTGTCCTCCGGGCTTGCCTTTTTTCAAAATTACCTGATGTTCGTGATCTTCACCGCCTATGTCTGCTAACATAGATCGAAACTTTTGTGTAATTTACCACGGTACCATGACTGATTCGTCCGACGGATTTGACGACATCATCAACTGTCTCGTACCCAGGGTCTCGCAGCACATGGCGCCGAATCCATTCAGTGAGCTCCTCGTCCGAAAATTGGCCACAGGTAGCAACGCGGGAACTATATAGTTGCTTTTTCCGAGTCTCTTTGGCAATCAAATTTTAACTTTTCGGGTTTCGCCTTGGTATTACTAGATTTAAATCGGTTGTAACAGTGTAAGTATTAGATATTGACGTAAATATGATTGTTTTATTAGTTCTAAAACAGAAAATGTTACCCAGTCAATGTTGCCCCTACTAAACTGATCACATGGGGCAACACTGACTAAGATTGTGGCAACATTGACCGTTGGTTGCGAGGCAGCACTCATAAGGCGTATCGTGAAATTGGAAATATCATATTGTAGAGCTAGTTGAAGTTCGTGAATGGGCAAAAAATTATTGTAATCTGTCGACGTAGTAGCGAACAGTGGAAATATTAAGAAAAACAATCAGTTTTGGTGAAGGGTTTGGTAAACGATCCCATGCGAGAAAAGAACGTTTATTTTTTCATTAAAATTACTGTTAATTCACTGTAAATCGATGCATATTTAGTTGTTTGTCATAAAATGTTAACAATATCACTTAGCTAGTCGGATAACTATTTCAGAAATATAAAATTTTTAATTGTATTAAAATATTTATTATAATATTATTAATACGTAAACCTATAATAAAATGAATACGTCTAGAGGGTCCAGCATTGCTGGTCACTGTAAATGCAGTAAATGTAATGGTACAGTTAGAGAAGCTGGTGTCAGCTGTAACAATTGCAATCAATGGCTTCATTTAAAATGCGTTGGCATAACCAGTTCTAAAACAGTCGAGAGTGACAATGTCTGCGTATTTTGTGATGGCTGTCGACGAGCATTCGATGCTTTTAAATCCGGTATATCAGCCCAGTCAATATCGGCATCTTCCTTCCAGTCATATGCTCAACAAACGGACAAAGCTATTGAATCAATCAAAGCCACAATAAACGACCTCACCAGCAAACTGCAGCCCCTACTTTCTGTAGATCCAGTCGCTCAAGCTGCTGCACAACGAACATTTGCTGAAGTTGCTGCAAAAAATGCAGTTGCTGAAGCTAAGGTACTGTTAGTTGATGACGTTAAACAGGTACAAGTTGATGAGATGAAACGGCGGAGTGCAGTGATTCTTGGACTGTCTGAGTCAGCCGATGACTTTGCAGAAGTTAAACACTTGTGTCATTTTTTGGACCCTTGTGTTCAGGTTACAGAAGTGTTTCGCATGGGCAAGCGCGTTGTTAACAAACCGCGGCTATTGAAGGTACACTTTATATCATCACATGCTCAACGGTCTATATTGTCGGAAGCTAAGAAACTCAATCAGTCTGAATGGTCCGACGTGTATATACGTCGCTCAATGACTATTGATGAACTTAAACTAAATGCCGAATTACGTAAGCGCTGTGTAGAGCTAAACAGAGAGGGCGCTAGCGTTGGTCATAAATTTGTTGTTCGTGATAATGTTGTTCTTAAATTTGTGTGACCTATTGAGCCTGATGGTTCCTTGAGTCGTGGCAACCGTGATAAAGGCTTTGTGTTTGATGCCGATTCTTTCCTGCAAAAAAACTGACTGGGGCGGTAAACCGTAGCTTGATGACAGTTAGCTGTACGTTATTCAATGCGAGAAGCCTTGGAAATAAACTTGATGAGCTTATGTATTTGCAAGACACCAGTAACTTTTCATTGATAGCAATAACTGAAACTTGGCTTGATTCGTCGTTTCACAACTCAATGATAGTTTCTAAAGGTTTTTCCATAGTTAGACGGGATCGAATAGATAGAAGAGGAGGCGGTGTTGCTTCCTTAATTAACGATAATATCAAATATACTGTTTTGCCAATCAATCAATGCAGCGAGATCGAATCTATTGCAATTGATATTCAGGGTGATGTTCCTCACCGAATTGTTTGCGCCTACTGTCCTCCTGCGATATCACCCCAGGTAGTGTCGCAGCTACTTGATTGTACTGATACTCTGTCTAATATAAATTATCCGCTTACTCTGATCGGCGATTTTAATTTTCCTCAAATAGATTGGAGTTCCGGTTTTCAGACTGTTAGTACAGCAGGAAGTGTTTTTCTAGATGGTATTTTACGCCTTGGACTATCACAAATTGCTGAAGAATCTACAAGAGATAATTCTATGCTTGACCTAATTTTAACCAATTCGGCTGGCAATTTTAGAAATGTAGCAGTAACTTTGCCCTTTTCTAACAGTGATCACAATAGTATTGTTTTCGATTTAACTGGTGAATAAACAATTACTGATCATAACTATTTTCGCGATTTTAATACTATGTGTCCTGATATTTTTCTGTTGCTGTTGCGGGTTAATTGGATTAATGTTTTCTCTAATTGCACATCTGTTAACGACATGTGGAGTCTTCATTCAAAAACTCTTCTTAGCTATTGATATTTTTGTACCGCTTAAACGACAATCGTATAAGCGTGACTATCCTGCTATTATTCGCAGAGCAATAAAAGTAAAACATAAGCTTTGGAAGAGTTACAGACTCTGAAGTTGGCGTTGAACGATTTAAAATTCAAAGCCTTAAAGAGGTTATTTGCTACTTATTGGTCTAACTATGAAAAGCGTGTTTTATGCAAGAGTAGTAATAAAGCGCTTTTTACCTATGTTCGTAAACAGTGCCGGGCTAACAATAGCATAGTTAAAGCGTTGAAAAACAATGAAAATCAACTTATATATGATCCGATTGAAATTACTTATATTTTAAACGATCATTATAAAAACCTTTTTGTTAATGATAATGGTGTTTATATTAATTTTGATAATCGTAATATTAACCATTGTATGATTGATTCTATTATAGTATCTCTTTGTGATGTTGATCCTGTGTTATGTCAATTGAGTCCAAAAATTTCCTACACACCTGAAGGCATACCTAATTTGTTGTTGAAATCATTACATAAGGTTTTGGCCTTTCCCCTGTTTCTCATTTTTAATGCTTCATTGCTGACTGGTCAAGTACCGACCGATTGGAAAATAGCACATGTTATTCCTATTTTTAAAAAGGATGGCGGAACCATTGCTCAAAACTATCGACCTATTTCACTTACAAATGCCGTTTGTCGTGTTTTAGAAAAAATAATTCATGAACAGATATTGAATTATCTGATAGAAAACAAATTACTTAGCTCAGCTCAACATGGTTTTCTTAAAAAAAGATCTACATGTACACAGTTACTTGATGTTCTTAATACGTGTACTAGATTAAGAGATCTGAATCTTGTTACTGACATAGTATATATATGGACTTTGCTACAGCATTTGACACTGTTTCTCACAAAAAATTTATAAACTATATTCCTATGGTATTAGAGGTATTCCTTTGCGCTGGTTAGACAGCTACTTAAGAAACCGTACTCAGCTCGTTAAAATCAATAAAAGTTTCTCAAGAAACAGCGATGTATTGTCTGGGGTACCTCAAGGCTCTGTGTTAGGGCCACTTCTGTTTGTTATTTACATTAATGACATCGTCGATGTAGTGAATTCTAGCATTGCTCTTTTCGCTGATGATGTTAAGTTGTTTAGATGCATTCGTAACAACAGTGATATTTATCTTTTCCATAAAGACCTTGATTGCATCTTGGGCTAGAAAATATAACTCGGGTAGTGCGCCAGAGACATGGAGCCGTCGTTTAAACGTTTCAAGTGATGGGGCTGTTACAACATATTCTGACAGTCTGTTCCAGGGGCGGATGACACGCAAGGCAAAATAATACATGCGACAATTTAGATTGGCTCGAGGTTTGAGAAGTTTCAAGGAGTTGCTTCGTGTACGAGTTGTAGCAGGATCCGCCATGATGAACACGTTGTGCCAGTCGTAGTCTACCACACCATGAAGTAGCTGGTATGTCAGTATAAGATCAGCTCGGTGCCGCCGAGTTTGCAGTGTTTGTAGTTGAAGATGTCTAAGTCGTTGCTGATAGTTCATACCTGCTGTACCTCGTACAAGCCGTGTTGCACGCCTCTGAACCCGCTCCAGTAAAACAAGATTAACATTGATTACATTTGTAAAAAAGCACTCAATGTTGTAAACATGTTGTTTCGTTGTTTCAGCAACTGTAATGCAAGTTGTCTTGTGACTGCATATAAGAGCTATGTAGTACCCATCCTTGAGTACTGTTCTCCTTTCTGGTCACCTCATCTGCTTAATGATATATCAAAATAGAATCAGGCCAGCGATATTTTACACGAAGATTGTTCTACAAATTAAGTATCTCGAACTTTACTTATTTGGAAAGACTCAGCTACCTAAAAATGAAGTAATCAGAAGAAAGACGCATAATAGCCGATCTAGTCATGTGCTACAAAATAGTCCATAAAGATGTTGATGTTTGTCGTTATAATTTTTTCACACTCGCTGTAGATTCGCGAACGCGTGGTCATTCCCTTAAATTATTTTATAGTAGATCATTAACATCTCTTGGCCAAACCGTTTTTTCAAATAGAATCGTACCAATTTGGAATTCATTACCTGAAACCATCAATGGTTTTCCACTTGCCACTGCAAGTATTAGCGATGCGTTTAGGCAAAGGCCATGTAAATTTAGAGCAGTGGCCTAAGTATTCAAGAAATTTTTAAATAGTTATTTCGATTCCTATATTTACTTATCTTTTTTAATTTAGGCATATTATAAGTGGTTTACTGCCCTTATATGCCTAGAGATTAGCCTCAAAATTAACGCAGATCACTTCACTATAAATTTTCCAACTTTATTGTATCTTTAATTGTGTTTTTATTCATGTTTGTTATCTATACTTTGTATTTTGGTTTTGTGTTAAATAAAGTTGGATTGAAGACCGCATGAAGCCTAACTGAGGCCTTCATCTCCAACCCTCTAATAATACTAATAATAATAATATATAATAATAATAATTTATTATTATATTAATAATATCAGTTCGCCGAAAAAACCGAGGTTTAGTCAGAGTTGGCCCAGTTGACTATATGTCGTCTTTAGCTTATGAACAACGCCTAGAATAACTATCCCTACAACTCTTGGAAGCTCGACTAGCGCGTGCTGACCTGAGTGATATATCGTGTGGCAAACAATCTAGTTGATGTGCTGCTCAATCATTTCTTCGTTATCTCATCATAGGAGGTCATCCCTATAAACTAAAAAAGCTTTACATTCCCATGCTTAACTGCGCTCGATACGGCTTTGCCTGTAAATCCGTATCTTCATGGAATAACTTATCAGCGAATATTGCAACGGCCCCCTCGCTCACTTTTCAAAAAGACTCCATGTCTCGTAAGCATTATATACCGGGGCTCTGATACTTGTGCTGCTGTCTACTGCCGTGTTGGTCATCATTTTAAGATTCCGTGATTTCTATGTGAAGGACAACATCAGAACTACCGATTTTAGTCGGCTAGCCACTTTTTAGTTACACCAAATCTCACATTGCTGATCAAGATACTGCTGGATCGTGGCACTGTTAAGTGTGTTTTAAATCTCTTTGCGAAACTACCGCCACAGTTCAAATGACCATCAATGTACATAATGCAGCACACGTTTATTAAAACGCGGCCGAGTGGTTTAACCTACTGTCCCGTCCTACCAGTACAGAATATGTGTGCTCATCTCCCGCCGGTACCTGAATTTTTTAATTTGGAATTGTTTTTGTCCCCACCAAATAAATGATGGTCCGATGCTACCTTTAGAGTGTTTAGAGGTGCTTGCCTTAGCACGGCATTTGGCGACCCCTCCAAAATTTTTTGAACTTGCCCAAGCTCTCAAAAAACATGGTTTCAGAATCAAGGTTGTTCCACGGATCGATGACTCGGCAAGTGAAAAAATGACCACGAACATTTGTTCGTACACGGGAACGAACAGTTTCATTTCATGTCCTCGTAGGACGCGATAAGGGCGCCTAAAGAGTGTATCTGGGTCGACAGTAGTTAGATGGCTAAGAATTTTGTAGAAATTGATCATGTCGGTCATTTCGAGGAGTGGAGATTTTATCAAAATTGGCTCTGAGCTAATCACAAACATCGCCGCTGAATCCTCTCGAGGCGACCAATACTTGTTGTGTATTGCAGAGACAAAATCACAGCGACGAACTCAACAAGGGGGCGCACTAAGCCTTTGTGGAGTGGTATGACAACTTCAACGTCAGATGGCGATAGCGTACGACGGATCACACCAATGCGATAGTTCGCTCGTGACTCCATGGAGTCCAAATGTTATCATCATCATTCTGATTCCATCGGAGATCGGCGAAAATGGTGATGCCTAGGTCACGAACAGACTCGACTTCAGGGAAACTTCATCAGATAAGTAGACGGTACTGGACTGGGAAGCGATGCTGTGGCGGCCGGAGGCGCAAGAGTGAACATTTGGTTCCTTTCAGCTGGAGCAACCCTGTTTGGCATCACTGAACACAGTGTTGTTGAGGTCACATTGTAGTATATATAGCACAATCGAAGTTGCTACCAATCTCACGGTAGAGTTTGATGTCATCCACAAATAGTGCTATCTTAGAACTGATGTTGTGACAGATGTCGTTTATATAGAGGAGAAAGCAGTTTGTGCCACTGATGGTTCGCTGAGGAATGCCACACCGGAAAACTTTCCATGGGGACTCAACGCCATTCAGAAAGACACGCTGGCGACGGTGAATGAAAAAGTTGCGGAACCACAGTAGTAACATAAAAATCATTATAGGACTAACATCGCACTAAAAATCGATTGTTGAATTCATTGGTATTGCTGTATAATGAATGTATTTTTCATTTGAATGTTGCGATAAGAACTTAGAGACTGTTGCATGCAGCAGTTTTATATCAGCTGGTAGAGCGCCCACATGCGGATCCAAAAGCGGGAGATGGTAGGTTTTAACCCCATCCCTACCCAGCTTTTCGGCGGCTATTTCTCACATCGCTTTGTACTCAAGCTCCTGCCGTTGGCACTAATTGAAAAATATATTACCTAACTGGAGACGAAAGGGTATTAAAGTCAGTCGTTGAAAAGCTGGTTAGGGGTCGAATTCGAACCCACGATTTCATGCTTTTAGATCACGAAGCATGTGCTTTAACGAGTGAACCATTTTTGCTCAACATAACAGGGTTCAGGTTGAAAGTATATTAAAATCGTAGGAATCCAACGGTCAGTCCAAAGCATCTAGTAGAAAACAAGAACAAACGGACGAAATAGCTATCTCATCTAAACACATAGAAAAAATTTAACTTTGTGGATATTTAAAATTTTGCAAATAATTAACTAAAATCATTAAAAGATTAAAAAATTAAAAGATCATCCAAACAATTAATTAAAATTAGGATTACATTATTACAGTATATGTGTTGGGTCAATGATTCAATCAATAAGGTTACTCAATAACAAAACTATAAAGGCATTAATGACGAAGACAGTATGTATTACATTGCCCAAAAGATGATAAGCAATAGAACAAGCCAATACATGTTGACGTTCCGAAGTCTCCGAGGGATACACGAATTCCGCAGAGTTCCTGTAGGTGGTGCTGAAATAGTTTGCTAAGGACCTCTTATTTTTAAATCTAATCTTGTCACAATTATCAATTTTTATCCTACCTTTGGCGAGTTTTGCTAAAATTTTCTACACGGCGCGCGGTGGGCAGAGGTAGAAGAGGGGCAGTGTGTCGCACCAGGTGGGTAGGCAGGACCGCCAGAGGTACTACTGAGATCTCTGGGGGAGTTCGTAGCCTCAGGAGCAACTAATTGAACCCCTGCTTCGGCATGTAAGTACAAATTAATAAAAGAGCTACAACCCTAACGCTTAGTTCCTTTTACAGCGGGCCATGATACGAAAATATCTGCTAAGAAAGATAAACATGATTTAAATATATTTTGCAAGGTTTTACGATTAAAAACAAAAATTATAATTTTTGTTGGCTGTTCTGGCCGGAAAACCCCGGTGTTTATGTGTCGCGATACAATGGGTGATTTAAATATATTACTTTGGCCTTCTCCTTGCCAGTTACGACGGCCCAGGCAACACTGAGGTGTAGTGCGTTATATCATTAAAAATAGCATAAAGCGGAGGGTTCGGAAGGTGGCTACCCTCGATTTAGGTTTAGGCTTAGTGCATGTCTCAAGGCTGAAGCTCAGGGTTTAGTATATCGAAAACAGCATGGCATGCATTACATTTTGTTCCTTCGGGGTTATCTTAGCCATCAGGACAGTTACGACAATCGCGACAGTTACGACGGCCAATGTAACCTTTAGGGGCGGAAGTGCAATGCATGCCATGCCGCTCTCGATATACTAAGCCTAAGCTAAATTATATGAGCCATGTACTAAGCCTAAGCCTAAGTCGGGGGGATACCGCCCCCCGAACCCCCGCTTTAAGCTGTAGTTTTTTCTAACGTTATAACGTCCGGCCACTAAAGGTGACATGGGCCGTCACGACTATCGGGCCAATTACAGAAGTCAGCACAGTTTCGACAGTCGCGATAACCGGGACATCTATAACAGTATAACCAGTTACGACAATGACCACTTATGACAACCGATACAGTTACGATTAAAAAGACCAACTTAGAACGTGCAAGACAACAATAGAAAAATTATGCAACCATCAGGTAAGTTTATAACAATCGAGACAGTAATGACAATCAGGCGAGATACGACCATCGGGTGAGTAACGACAATCCAAACGGTGCCGACACACCGAAAATGAACGTAGGGAAAGTTTGGCCTTAGGGTAAAAAAAGTGTTATATTCCAGCATGCTCACCTGCTCCATTAGTGTGCATGGATCGACTTCGTTATGTCTTGGGGAATACTGGAGAATAAAAACAACAACTTTTGATGGATCCTTACTTAGTTCATGTGTGATACCAACAATCAAAAAACAGCAATGGAGCAATCTTTGGGTATACTATGCGGGCTTGTAGATTGTTCTGTTTTTACTGCTATTTGCAAGGGTGCTCGAATGGCACCGAGAATATCAGACACATGATTTACTTGAATCACGCTTTTCTAATTTAATCCCAGACAAGGCCGGTGTCACGGCCCACTGTTTCCCCGGGTTAATTCCTTCCCGGGAAAGCATTGCCTAAATTGACCCAGGCTTATTTTCTCCGCGCAAAATGTACAGGCAGTAAATAATGGATTTCCATTTCTAGTGACTGACATATTTCATCAATAAGCACGCTATCTAGAAGTTTTTCCTAATTACACACAACATGTACAGTCACATCGAAAAAGAATAAAACTGACCATGGGGAATCTGAAACTAAGTCCGGCCGTCCTAAAAACCCTGAAAACGAATGTTTTAATCAGTAATGTCCAAGACGACTTCATACTGGTTCTCACTAAGATGGTTCAGATAAAATCCTAACATTTGTATGATCGGTTGTCCTACCTATAATAGATGACCTGAAATCCAACCAACGTTTAGATTTGTCGCTGAACCAACGCTGGAATAGGTTGAAATTTTTGCACGAAGGAACGATGCAGCTGCAATCATTCCGCATACCGTTGCGCAAACCCTAGGTGTTTTCCTCCACTCTCGTTCAGGTAAGTGGAGTATTTTTATTCATCATATCTGTGAGCTGTCGGTTAAGCTCTGT
Source organism: Trileptium ribeirensis (assembly GCA_030248225.1). Classification (NCBI taxonomy): domain Eukaryota; kingdom Metazoa; phylum Nematoda; class Enoplea; order Enoplida; family Thoracostomopsidae; genus Trileptium; species Trileptium ribeirensis. The sequence continues at coordinate 105,408 of JASANE010003760.1, forward strand.
CTCCATATGATTAATCTGTATTTATTTCACTTCATACTGTGCTTGCCTGTCTTCAAAATGTCAACGAGAACTTCATGACGTATTTCCATAAATTTTGAAAAGTTTAGAAATATCTGAAATAAGCAATATCTAATGCAATGAAGTGTACATCAGTCATCACGCAAATTAAAGATCTTGATTCATTATGACGCTATATGGATTGACATTTTAGATACATATTCGAAAAATACACAGGTCTACATCCATAGGCACAAAACTAGATCAGCCCCTTCTGATCTTGCGCGAGAAAAATAATTGGCTCAGGACAACAGTCCTGGTGTGCCTCCACTGTTAAAACAATAAGGTAATATCGTGTATGATTTGTTGGCGGCAATTGTTATCTATATCCACATATGTACATACTTCATAAAAGATTCATGTATAGTGATAGCCAGTCGGAACCAAACGAGCGAAAAGCGGAAGGACGTAATAACCTGATAATATGAGGCTATTATCAGAATTAGGATCTGGACAATTTGGCTACCATTTGGACAATATAACACGTGGATGTTACTAGTACAGGCTAAGATGGTCTTGTGTGGGTCTTTAAGCGCATTGTCTCTGGGGTGAAGATTGAAGACAGTTGGATCGACACAAAATATTTCAAAAATGGCAACCTAATTGTCCCGCGATTTGCGCGGGAGCAGTGCCAGTTTCACAAAATAGTATGTGTAATCACTCCTTTGCACACGAAAATCAAAATCTTGCGCTTGCAGCAAAACGATACATGCACGAGTTCCGAAAGCAAAATGCGGAGTAGCCGGGTCCTAGGGGCCAAGAGGGGTGGCCTTAGGCTTCGAGGAGCAAATTGCCGATCAGCGGGGGAGGCATTGGGGATACGGCACCCATAGGAGCTGGATGACCAGTCAGGGAAGTCGATGCTTCGCGCCGAAGACGGTTCCTACGGGTCAAGGAGATAATCCTATTAAAGACCATGTATGAGCAAAACCTGTGGTACTTTGTATTTTCCTTTAACGACCACAGGCCAAAATATGTGGTGGATAATCATTTCTTTTGCGCCTTGAGATATAAATGCTGAGAATTATACCTCACAGATGGTGGCTAACAACTTACCATAGTCTACGCTATCATGCGTACACCTTAAATATACAGGTAATGAGTCCATAAATATGGTATAGTTTTATGGTCCGTATTTGCTAGTGAAGTGTTGTTTTGCAATTCGACCTGGTAAGCGGAAGTCAATGCAATATGTTTGAAAATGAACATTTCCGAACTTGGGCTTAGCGAACACATTTGGGTAACGACATATGGACATATTAATTATTGTTAACACACAGTGTAAAAATGGTAAATATATATTATACAATTGTATTTATTTATTATATACATACTCACAATAGATCGTACGGGGTCACCTTTCGTATAAGCGACTCCCCACACCCATATTTATTCCAATTCTAGTGTGAATGAGCAAGACCCCGGGCGTGGAAAGTCTAACATAAATTTTGAGCCGGTGAAACCTATAATATGCATAACGGAATATAGATTTTCTAGAAATACTTTACTGGAACATCTAGTTTTGAACAATGCATCGCAGCAAAACAGTTCTGAGGAACTGCTAACTTAACAGCATTCTGTTCGGAAAATTATCACCTTAAATTGTTTTTAAAACCGGATAAACCAATAGTTTCTGGCGGAAAACGACTGACGATCGTGGTACCAGCTACCATCCTGTGAGAGCTCACACCTTGAGCATGTATGGTTAACATTGTTCTTAACAACATCAAGTTGTTGTTAAAGCTGTGTATGCACGTACAACATTCGATCGCAACAGAGAGAACGTAACAGCGTTAGCGATGTTGTTACTTACAAGCGCTTATGTGCGCAACAACGTGCCAAAGTTGTTACGCAGAACCCGCTTTTCGGAACAACTCATACTGCGGAATGTGATGTGACTATATACACGTGCGCACACTTTTCTCTGTGAACCACGTATACAAAAAAGTTTTATGGACGGAAAGGTAGTTAAGCGGCGACCATGTGAAATTTAAAATGTTGCGAAATAAGAAAATTTTTCATTACATAATGTTTGGGGAACTTTTAGAAACGAGAAACTGATGGGAAGAAGGAAACTGGAAAATGTTGGGACACACTGCGTAGCGAAACGACAAAATGCTTTATAAAGTGAGAAAAAACTTTAAGGAAAAGGCAGATAAAGGACACGTGAAAAAAGTATCGAAATTAAAAATGTTGGAGTGTATGAAACTAAAAACTGCTCGGAAACGACGAACTTTGGCAGCCGGAAAGTGTTCAGAAATCTGAAACATGAAATTGGAAAATATTTGGGAGATAGACGATTAAGGAAAGCAAAAGTATTAGAAATCTGTAAATTCTTAAAATGGAATTTTCAATTTTTTGGACCGGAAGGTTCACCAGGCATGAAACATATTCCAGAATTGCGCGATTCGTAGAAACCAGAGGACATCCGTTGGAATTAAGGCGACTTTGAAGTGTCTTAAAATATTATTATTTATAGACAGCGCTGTACCTCGTTTTGCACAAACAAAGATTTCGTTATGGAAACAAAAACTTGTGATTCTCATTTTTGAATTTAAAGTAGCGCAGCAACACGGGAAAATCTTTGATATAAATTCAACAGCATGGATGGGCCGAAAATGAATTCGCGGTTCTGAATGAAAAAATTTCATAGGTTTTTGGGTAGGACAAATTTTAAGCTACCGCGGACAGGCACTGTCCCTATCTGCCTGACAAAGTAGCCACCACTTCGACTACCATATAGATTTTATGTAATGGTTCTTGTAATTGTTAAATATAGTACACATAACAATGACTTTTTCTGCGTGCCCTGAACTTGCTGGGACATAATGGAAACTCTGAGAACGTATATCTATTTATGCATATACAAATTTTAATTTAACTGTAATTACTGAGCTAACAGGTCGTATTATAATAAGTGGTTTTTCGGTGGTTACTGTCAAGGTTTTAGCCTGTTACAGAGAGGAATCTCGGCCTGTTGAGGCCCGCTAGGCTACCGGGTCCAAAACCCCTAAAATTTGGTTTTTCAGTTTTGCACCTACTTAACGCATCTCAAAATCTTATCCTACAACTTTCTTTTCTTAAAATTTTATCCTGAACTTACCTTCTTTGCATATTTTCCGTTTGTTTTTCGGCCTGGCTAAGTTATGTTCGAATTTTATCTTATTTTCAGTCCAGGTCTTGACTTGGATTGGAAGGAATTAGCCGCTAATGCTGAATAGTACAGTTGAAATGCTTTATACCATTTTTCCTGATTAACAGTTTTAGTGATTTGAGATCACTTAGCTAATTGTATCGTGTCATCTTATATTATAAACGCGGCCGCAGGGCCGTCTCAAGCTCATTGTGGCCTGTGGGCTGATGGTTTGATGTGGCCTGTTTGCCGAAAACGTTTCAGATACTGGTATGTTCCACTAGCTCACATTCACTAATTCTCTATACTGTGGCACAGAAAACACTTCACAAATACTATGACCAATATACATTTTAACAAATACCAATTATATTTCATGTCGTTTCTTACCTTTGCATGTAAGTAAGCGAATTCAAGGCTGCGAAGTAATTCAGATTCAACACTCATAAGCACAAGAGCTGAACGTCTTTCTTCCTCCATTGTTGAACGATAAAATTTTTTGACTAGCTTGAGCCTTGAAAATGATCGTTCACCTGAGCAGTTGGTAACCATTAGCGAAAGGAATATTCGTAGCGTAATCTCAATGTTGGGAAATGCAAGCTCCAGGCCATGCAACTTGAGGAAGCGATATATGGCTGAAGGAGACGAAATATCATTTATTTCCTGGCTCTGTTTCATGAATATGACAAATTGTTTGTATTCTGAGAAAAAATCTTCTGCAAGGTCATCTGGATAATCAGCTGACAGACGAAACTGTGACATTTTAAAGGATTTATGGCCTGGAGTTACAGTTTCATAGCAATTCTTGGGTGGTCGCTATCCATGAATGGCCTGACTTAGATAAAAATTTAAGCCTTTGTTAGAAAATTGGCATTAAAACTTATGCAGTCGCCCAAAAATGGCCTGTCCCCAAAGGTGGCCTGTGGGCTATAGCCCAGTTAGCCCTACCCTAGAGCCGGGCCTGCGCGGCCGAATTTTGTATTTTAATTGTGGATGAGCGTTAGCTGTAGCCATGAGTGTCGAATAAGATTCGGACTCCTATTTTCTAGGATTTTCTAGTTAATTATTGAAAGATATCAAAGAATTGCGTTTAAAAATCCATATGGTCACGAGCTGCGATTTACTGGCATAGAGATCGAGTCAGAGGAAACTCCTATACGCGGCTTATCGATAAATTGCTATTGCTTGTAGGAAAAGCCTATACTCGGCCTTCCCAAGTGTGCCTAGAGACAATCATGAACGGAGTACATTTTAACAGACATTTTGCCAGTGTCTTCAAGCCTCCATATCGTGGTCCTAATATACCAGAATCACATGCAACAATTTTGTCTATCTCACAGTTCACCCTTGCTAATGTGTATGACTGCTGCCGTGCACTAAAGCAACGTTCGACTCCGGGGGACGACGGAGTAAGTAACTTGATTTTAGCCAAATGTGCCGTAGTTTTAACTCCAGCAATGTTCAGATTGTTTTCTCTCTCGATATCATCCCAATGTGTGTTGCCCGATGACTGGCTATGCGCCCGCGTTATTCCAGTCTATAAAAAAGGTGAATCATGTAAATAATTATCGCCCTATTTCAATTATATCGTCTGTTTGTAAAGTATATACTAGAGAAATTGATTGTTGTTACTCTTTTGAATCACTTTAATAGTAATAATTTACTCGCTGAAACCCAATTTGGATTTGTTAGAGGTCGTACAACAGGTTTAGAATTGCTTAACTTTATGCAGCAGCTTATTTTTCCAGTCGATCCAGGTTGTTTTGCGGATGCCATTTATCTAGACATTGCAAAGGCTTTTGACACAGTGCCACATGAGCGAATTATGTACAAACTATGGAGTTATGGTATTCGCGGTAATATCTATGGTTGGATCAAAACTTTTTTGCAAAATAGGCGACAATATGTTGCTCTCGGAAATTATAAATCGCAATACGTATCGGTACAAAGTGGTGTACCGCAAGGTTCCGTGCTTGGGCCAACCTTGTTTATCACTTTTATGAACCATATTGACTCTGGATTGGGGTGCTTCATTGGTAAATTTGCGGATGATACTCGTAAAATAATTAACCCCATTTCTTGTTCACTAGACTCTGTCGCTTTTCAAGGAGATATTGATCTCATCCACAAATGGTCAATTGATAATGGCATATCCTTTTCTTCGAGTAAATGTGAAGTGATACATTTTGGTCGTCACAATCCTTGTAATGACTATTTCTTAGGGCTTCACTTATTGAAAAAAGTTGACTACGTGAAAGATTTAGGCGTCTTTATAGGTCGTGATTTTAAGTCATCTCGCCATTCTACCCATTTGTCCGCTTGCGCTACACGTGTCTTACATGCTATCAAGCGTCAGTTTGGTCCTATGAATAAAATTGTGTCCCTTCCTCTTTATAAAGGTCTTGTTAGAAGTATTTTGGAATACTGTAGCGAAGTATGGTGCCCTTATCTCATTAGAAACATTCTCATTCTTGAAAAGGTTCAACGTAAACCTACTGTAATGGGAACTGCTGGTTTGAACTATCAATATCGACTAAATTTTTGGGCCTACAGAGCCTAACAACACGTAGAGTACGCCAGGATTTGATTGTGCTTTATAAACTGTTACGTGGTTATTATAAATTTGACTGGCATTGCTTTTTCTACCCGGTTGCCAGTACACGTACTCGGGGTCATCCATATAAAATTCGTTCAAAATTTATTCCTCATCATAATTTTTCGCTATACTATTTCTCTGTGCGAGTTGTTTCGATTTGGAACAACCTTCCGGAAACGGTTGTCTCAGCTCCATCCATCGAGTGCCTCAAACGACGTCTACACGCAAACGGGTCTATCCATATCATTTAGCGTTAGTCGGTTGCTGCTGGTTTTCTATCTTCTTGCAGATCCATTCAATGTCACAAAAAATGGACAGCCGGCATTTTAGCTCCTGGCTATACTCATCATCGCTGTGAATATCGGACCTTATCTCATGCGTCTTGTCTCTGGTCAGCGGTTGATCCGAAGTAAGTAAGTAGAAGTAGTAAGTATTGTTATTGGTTCGGAGTGACATCATTGGCGTTTTGTTAGAGACTCGCGCACAAATAGGTAACTTAAAAATAGTACTAGTTAATTTAGTAATATTAGCTTTCCCAAGTAAAATAGTAGGTGTTATAACAAAGTACTAAGAGTGGCATCGTACTAACTATACTAGTTAATAATACGTAAAATCTTCGGCCCCGAATGTCGAGTGAGAATGCATGGGAGAGCAGAACAGGCGGGTCCCTGGGTAGTACCACCAATTGTTGAGTCAGTCAGCCATTCGGGGTCGACTCAACAAGGGGCGTTATTCTTGAGAAGAGTGGTTGAGCAAGGGGTTGGACTCGATTACCTCATCAAGTCACCAGTAGATCCCAACTACTAATTTTGGGCCATCCATTCGGGGGCCTGGAATCTCTCCTGTGTACGGCAGCCATTCGGGGTCTGCACTGAGTAAGAGACTTCAACTATTTAGTAGTCGACCGCTACTAGATAGTTCATCATAAGTGGCCAGCTAGACATTCGGGAGCGACTACAAACATAATATAGCCGGCAATTAGTAGCGTAAATCTACGTCTCAGGTTAAGGTAATCAAGTAACCCTGCAATCGTGCTAGCCATCGTCGCCATATGAACTTACAAGAGCTTAATAAAGTATATAATAGTTAACGTTAAAAACTAACCGGTGCTTTGGTGCTTACTCAAACAAACCACTAAATAAGGATCTTTGCGTAAATCTAAGAATCTAGGCCAGATACTGAAATAAACGTGCGTCGTCAGCCATTCGGGGGCGGTTGTATAAACCTCACAAGAGGCGCACTAGATTAGCACATAATCTAATTAGAACTAATAAGACCTAGGGTCGAAATAGTAAAGTATGTTAGTACCGAATAGTGACAATATTTAGAGGTAGGCGAAAGTATCTGTGTGTTTAAAAGCGTGCTCGACCAGATTATTAGGACTAAAGAATATTACGGCGAATAGTAACCTACGGGCGGACTTTAATTGCTCAGATAGCCAAAGCTTGTCACAGCCTACGGGTACGAAGGCCTCAATCGTCGTGTCATAATTGTTTTATCCGGTTTTGTAATAAACATTAATTGTTACGTGTTTGATATGCAAGTATTTGAACCGGAGTCATCGAGCTGAGCAAGAGGCAAGTCGCAACGCAAAATATAGGGCACGAATATTGATCACGCAAAGAAGGATGCTCACCAACTTAAACGTCCCACCGGCATACTACTGGCCACACCTCGGACCACACAATCTTCCGGTGATGAATTCCCTCCCCATTTAATACCGATAGCCGTCATAAGGAAAACCACTACCCCCTGGGAAAAAAACGAAACATAACACGGTCCAAATACTCCCAAAAACCCAAAAATGTCCCAAAACCCAAAGTTTTTACTTTTTCCCTATTATATCCCTCCCTCCCTTTTACGTCCTAGGATAAATTTGTTTCCGCATTTTATGGTTTTGTTTAAGATTATGCCTAATTTACATAATCTTGTTTTTTTAGTAGCCGACAAGAAGTTAGCTGATTTTTCAGCTGTCTATTCAGTTTATAAGTTGAAGTTGTGCTGTTCGTACGTTAGGTGCGGCGATATTTCTTCCGGTTATGATTTTGATCATATTTGTTACGGCGTAAAAAGAATTACGCTCGGGTTTACCAATTGTTTATTGATCAATATACGTCCGCATAAAGAATTATGCGAAGCAGCACTTGGAATTTATATTTAATTTTGTTAAATGGGTTACCTAGCTAGTGGAAGCTACTAGCCTAGCCGACACGTTGCCTGTTCACTTGTTTATTATCCAATTTCTAGTTTTATGGTATGCAAGCGCGCTTTACAGCTTGTTTTACAATTTTAATTCGGGTCAGCATAAAGAAATATGCTTTAGATAGAACGTTATTGCAGTACTGCTGTATCTTCAAGGTATTAATTCGAGTTTTTCTTGGTTAAAGAATTAAGGCATAAGACTCAATTTGACTTCACAAATAGGTATTTTTAAAAAGTAATCAGTCATAAATTAGTAATGTTATTATACCTTATAAAAGAAAAGAGGAACTTAGAGTGACATATAGTTATCACGCGCGCTAACTTAACTATAACGGTCGGGCCATGGGGGCTCTCAAAGTGCATAACCGTGAGTACTGAGCAAACCCCGTGGAGTTAGTTGGGAGAAAAGTTACGTGAGTATACCTGGGGTGAGTTCGTGTCGACGGTGACCAACATATTGGAACAATTCTCCACTGAACGCTGGTTCGTGCTAAGCCGTCCGGGGTACGGAGTAGGGGTAAGCATCTAGTAGCTGCACTGGATCAAGAAACCATTTCGGAAGTATCGTTGAGACTCGAAACGGAGGTACAACTACAACCAACCCAATGAGAAGATCGTGAATGGTCCGATGTTGAAAGTTAAGAAGAAACGGAAAGAGGAAAAGAATTACATTATAGCGGTTTACGAAAATTATACGACAGAAAGAAACAATTGAACGGACCTATGACAGTAGCGCAAGAACCTGCAACGATAGCGAAGTAAACGGGAAAGAAAGATCTTAAAGAAAGAAAAGATCTTCAATTCCAAAAGAACGGACCCAAAGGAAAATTAAGTTAAGAAGGGAAGGAACAACAGCAGAAGGAAAAGACCTTAGTGACCGAAAGCGTCATAACAGTTTGGGATGATAGCGAAGAAGAACAACCACTCGAAATCGGAGGCGAAACCCTGGATAGAAGAAGACGACACCTTACTCAGATTGTTGATTCAAGAAAGACAAACTGAGCAAACATTAGAGCGGCGAAAACGACCAAGGAGGAATGTCCGATTGGAACAGGTGGAGGAAACGAACCAAAGGTTGGTGCAAAATAATGGAAACCGAATGGCAACAAGAGAGAATGGAATCAGAAGGCGGAGTGGATCAGCCCGATGCACCCGAAGAACCAGAAATAACCGAGGAGAAGATGTATTCACAATACTTCAAATTGGAACCGCTATGGATACCACAAGAACAAGTGCGCATAAAACGAAGACTCGTGTATCAGGGAGTACCCGGAATTCCGGTTCCGGTTGCGGCAAAAATCGTGTTCCGGTTGCGGTTCCGGCAAAAGGCAAAAACCATAACCGAACCGGAATTCCGGTTTAAAAATTTTGTTTTGAAATTTTCTACATTTTTGTTTCATCTGTGGCCCAAACATATGTAATAAATGAATACAATGATCAAGTTCCAATTCAACTAAGCAAAAGAAAACATTAACTCAGCAATTTGCCGTGTGAAACGTAAGTAGGGTAAATAAATTAAGTAGGAATTTTTCATCCTAACCTGCAGGAGTTTGTTAACAAAACAAAGCCAGATCGAAGCTTGTCGCAGCTATTTTTTACATTCAAAAGCCTGCTGGGTATGTTCGAAATAAATTAGCTGTAAAGTTGGCTAACATAAATTGCGTCAAGCACCCGCCAATGCGCTTGTAAACTTTGTAAATCAGTCTACATTGAAGTAAAGTAACCTTATCTGCAACTCAGCCAGAAACTGCGTTCTTGCCACTGAGCTGTATTTATTGAAACTGGGCAAGCAGTATAACAGTTTGTCTCATTTAAAGCATTCCGATTAGAAAGTTATCATCATTATGGCCTCATTGACGGGAACTGGTTGCCGAACGCTAGCCTAAGTGTCTCTAACCACTGATCAGAAAATTACCTTCTATTATTTTCTCTTAGAACCATATAATCCAATAATTTCAAGTTTCTTACAGAAAAACATGAACAAACGTGTGTATTAAAGGGAGGCGACTGGAGACAGAGCGAAAGTATTTATTCTACACTCCATGCGTTGTAAGCACATTCAATTTGACGTAATGTAAGCAATGGTGTATAGTGGAAGACATTTTTTTGCTCTTTCTATCCTAAAACCGACGTATTGAGCAATAAATAAACATTATTAGTTTCCTCAATCTCTTTAAAGTTACAGAAAGGCAATAATGCCATTGCAATACATTAAGTTTAATGTAAAGGTTATTTTTAATACATTTTAAGTCCACTTTACCTTCATTTCTTTTTCATCTGTGTTACTATTATATAAGTTTCGAAGACCAGGTTCCGGTTTCTGGTTCCGGTTCCGGTTATTCCCTGCCGTGTATCCATTCATTTAAGCACTATATCGAGCATAATAAATTCTTGGATACAACCCCGGAATAGAAACAGATCGTAGCGCGCGAGCGTCAATTCATAATCTTTAGCGACATCCTGTACCGATTGAAAAAGAAGGATCGACCGCAACAAACCGAACCATGGGAATTTCAGATTGTGGTACCCCTGATTTTCGGAAACTGCTATTCGTAATGTACCACGCATCAAAATATGGAAGACACTTAGGCTTCGAAAAGGCTTGGGCGAAAATAACAAAATTCTTCTGGCCGAGCATAACCCGTGACCTTCGACAATACATAGAAGAATTTATTCCACGCGCTCGATTTCGACAACGTCCCAAGCGAAAGAATCCACTACAACCGATTAAAGCACTAGCACCATTTCACATGCTAGGCGTTGACATTATTGGTTCTCTACCACCAACACAAGCTTGCAACAAGTACATCATCTGCTTCATGGATTACTGCACAAAATGGCCCGAAGTCCTCGGCGTACCAGACCAAACATTTTATCGAAAGAATCGTGTGTCGAAATGGGGTCCCTCGAGTCGTATTTGAGACGATGTACGGAGTTATTGAGCTAGCAGTGAGCAAATACATAGAGGATAAATTACTCTGCGGAGCAATACCAAAACCGCCCATATAGTTGTGCTCTCCATCCGCAGAAAATTTCGCAAGGGGGGGGCGAATCGGGAGGCCTCCTGGCTTGGAACCAGCGAGCGCTAAATTTTGCCAGGAGACATTTTTCCTAATGAAAAACGGTTGAAAAGTAGGTCATAAACACTGCCAAAACGCTTTGGATGGAGAAAAAACTATTTTGGAGCGAAAATTATGAAATTTTTGTGTTCAGGTCGGAATTTTAGTACAAATTTTGATGAAACTTTACATCATTTGGCAAACATTTGGTTTTTACCGAGTGGGAACAAAAATATTGCCAATAAGCGAGGGATCCAATAAGTTTGCCACGGGGCACAAAACTGGGGACATCCGCTTTTTGCCAATGGGCGCTTTAAAATTCTAAGGGGGAAACTGTCGTTAAATAACATCTGTCTTACTAGTCGTGGTTGATAACACCATCTTCGACACGAACGGAAGCAGAACTCCAACACCGTTGCTGTATAATTCGAATAGGAACCCGCGGCACGACGGCGTAGACACTGTCCACTTTATGTCTCCGGTCTGAATCTGCGTGACGACGACGATAGCACTCGTCGTGGCACTTATTGGACACCGTACTAACGTGGAGAGGTTTCAAGACCGAACGCTGTACACTTCAGTTGCTGCTGAACGCTGCATAAGGTAGACGATATTCCACGGAGCATCGTGGTCGATAACGATTATGAGCACGGAATTTCATGGCGTTGATGTAGACAGAGATATTTCTAGTTAAAACCATCAAATATAGATCGGTTGTATCAATAAAACGAGTTCGCGTTATCACTAGACTGACGATATTGTCTATGCGTGACCGTGTAATTCCGAAGAAAACAGCATAAACCGACGCTGCATTTCGACGATATTGTATTATACGTTTTTATTTACTTTATTATATTTATGTTTTATTTTTATAATTTTACTGAAAAAGGTATCAAATCGACGATGATAGTGAGGTCAGATTGATTGTCGCCGATATGAAATCCTCTTCATCTGTCGTGAATTCGGTTGTTTGAATTTCTTTGACTGTGCGTCATCCAACGACGTCCTGGAAGCAGAAAAAGTTTACCTCAGCACCGGGATATCAAAATGTTAACATTCTTGAATGCAATTTCAAGACAGTCACCCCATTTAGAGAACCCAGTATATGTCAAGCGGTTGTGGAGATATTACCATTTTCGTGTATTTTGGGTTCCTCTAGCCTATAGAAAAATCCGTTTTGACCAGACCTGCAGCGTAACTAGCGGCAATAGCCGCACACTATTTATACAGATGTACTGACGATTTACTGCTGTACAAAATGAGACCAAAACTTCCATATATATATAGCTTGAGTACGGATAATGGTAATTACCATTTTCCTCTATTTTAGGTCCCATGGGACCGTTTAAAACCCGTTTTGGTCCAAATCCTCCGTGTTTAGCATAGCATTATGCAAACTTATATTATTATTTAGTCTACAAAATGAACCGACGCAGATATATACACCAGGGTCCCTTCACGATCCGACCCGAACCCTTTAACCCGATTTTTGGGGAAGTGGATGGGTGTTGGAATCAGACTTTATGCCTCCAAAGGGCGCAAATAGAGATTTCACTCTTTCAGTTGAGCTATCGATCGAATAAATCAGCGCAGCCAAAGTTGAGTTATGCGTCTAAATCTAAAAACTCAATAACGAATGTTGTCAAATACATGCCGGTGATAATTTTTATTGAAAGCGAAGAGATGCCGAATATAGCAGGGCTACTTTAGCTTTAAATCAGATCGAAATAATACAATTGGTCGAGCATCTGTATGCGGAACAAATGGTAGAACGTCAAATGTCCAACAAGTTCACCCCCAAGCTCAGCTATTCCACTTTTTTGTTATATCGTTGCTCCTCGAGTGGCAATTATTAACTTCAAGTCAAATCTCTTGATTACCCGACAGTGTGGTTTATTGGTATTCACTCTGGTTTCGGTCTAATTTTCATTCAAGTAGGAGCTAGCGGAGCTTCCACTGAGGGCGCCAGAATGGAAATCATGAAAATTTCTTTTTTTGCCTGTTTCTTTAATTAGTAACTCATTTGCAGCTGGATAGATTTCGACATAATTTTTTATTCGATTGCAAAATGGTCCATGAGGATGTGCCGTTTAATTGAACGCGAACAGTTCTGATCTCCGGTTTCGAGGTCAAAATGGCAAAAAAACCGGTTTTTAAGGGTTTTTTGCCAAATTTCGCAATGCGGGTACCACTTTTTCACAGCCCATATCTCTGGACACAGAATTGTAGCTACAATACTATAGCATTGAAAAATAAAGACCCAGAAATAGGGAGATCTAGAACTGTGCAGACCAAGAATTTTTTGTGGGATCACTCCCTTGGCCGCTGTAACCACGAATACGAATCGTAGACCCTTTGCCACAGATAGCGATTTTTCAAATTTCGGCATGCTGATGTATGTTTTACATAACATCGAGTGTCTATTAGGTTATAAAGCACGCTGAATACCACGGTTTTGCCATTTATAGTCCAACTTGACCATATTATGCCTTTTCATTGGATTTCAATGGTTTTGCGGTCGATGAACCCGATTTGGAACATGTAGTGAGTTCACTTGTTTGGCTATATTTTGCTTGCAGGGAAGTGGCCTATATACAGGTTTTTCAGTACGCTGAATACCATAGTTTGGCTATGTAGACAATAGTACGAATACTTCAGTTGTTTTCGATGGGTTTAGTGTCGACAAGTTTTAGGATTTTCAATGGGTTCACGGTTATAGAGGTTTTACTGTTGTATATACATTAAACATGTAGTCTGTTACAAGGTTATATATATATCGCAAAATTACAACTTGATAAAACCACTTTCGCTTCATTTCACCCTAGCGTGCGACACACTAGTCTTTTTCTTTACAGATTGCCGGGTACCCAAAATAACACTCTTTGAGAAAGCATTTAGCGTAGCAAGATAAAACGCTACAGTTTTAAGTAGATTTGTTTGCCACTGTTCTTCATCAAGTTATCTCAGTTCGAACTCATTCGTCGTACCGCTGTTTTCTATAACCTTTTTAACCTACAATGTAATGCCATGCGTGGGTCATTTATATGTACCTTTCTTCTCCCATAGGTACACTTATAAGTTGAGTTGAGATGTAGAATTCATCTTTACAACTTTGTTTAGACACCAAGCGTACCATTTGTCGGGAGAAGCTCCCCTCGCAGACGCGAGGTCGGTGAGTATAGAACAAAATACAATAATTATTGATTAAATATGCCAGAAGCATGGAGGCGGTGCTTGAACGATGACAATGAAGGAGCCCAAACCACATCAGGTGGAAGGTTGTTCCAAGCTCGCACAACGCGATACGGGAAAAAGTTTTTTTCTGAGGTCGAGTCGCGGAATATCGCGAGTTTCAAGCTTCAAATCATGTCCCCTCGTTGATGCGAAGCCCGGCAAAAAGAATGAAGATATATCAAGATCGACGGAGCCGTGTAGCATTTTGTATACCAAAATGAGATCGCTGCGAAGTCGCCTATCGGCAAGAGTCTGAATTCCAAGATATCTAAGACGCTCATAATAGGGAAGGTGTCGAATATACGGCAAAAGTTTAGTTGCGGAACGCTGCACTTTCTCCACAACATCAATGTCTCTCTGCAGATAGGGACACCAAACGGTAACAGCGTATTCCACGTGGGGGCGTATTAAGGAGCGGTATAAACATAGCCACACTTTTTTAGTCCAATGGTGTACAGTTCGCCGAATCAAGAAAATGACTTTATGCGCCTTGGCCGAGACAAAACAGCAATGCTCGCTAAACTTCAAATTATTGGAGAAGACAACGCCAAGGTCCTTTTCGCGATTTGTAGGGACTAGGTTATCGTTCGAGAGAGAATAATCGGTCAACGGATTGTTCGATCCTAAATGCATGACGTGGCACTTCGAAGCATTTATCGAAAGACACCAGTATCGACAATAATCTGATAGGCTATCGAGGTCCATTTGTAGGGCATCAAAATCATAGTATGGAGACTTTTGGACAAATCGGCGAGCGAGCCGGATGTCATCCGCAAATTTATAGATGGCCGACGAGAGGTGTTCATCAATGTCGTCGATGAACACTTGGAATAAAAGAGGTCCCAATACTGAACCTTGTGGGATGCCACTCACTACACTATGCCAACCGGAAGAGGAATTGTTAACATGCACACATTGTTCCCTATTAGCCAAATAGCTGCGAAACCACTGCAGAAGCGTCCCAGAGATTCCATACATCTCTAACTTCATAATAAGAGCGTCATGGTTTATTCGGTCAAAAGCTTTTTGAAAATCAATGTACACAACGTCGAGCCAGTCACGACTATCAAGACAGTTTGTAGCGAAATATAGATATTGGAGCAACTGGGTTGTGGTTGATCTTTTCGTCATAAACCCGCGCTGGGTTTTATATATAAGATAGTTGGTTGAGAGATAGCCAGAGACGCGATCGCGAAACAGTGTCTCACAAAGCTTGCTAACAGAAGATGTAAGAGAAATAGGACGATAATTGTTGGGAAGGGAACGGTCACCACTTTTGAAAATTGGTACTACTTTGGCGCGACCCCAGGCAGACGGCCACACACCAGTTGACGCACTTAAATTAAATAGTTTGCACAACGGTTTGGCTAAGGCCGTTCTGCATTTGCAGAGAAACAAGTTGTTAATGCCTTCAATCCCCGGTGATACACAAGTTTTCAGTTTACTCATAGCGACTTCAACTTCTTCTGGAGAAAAAGAGACATCAGCAAGTCGAGTGTGCGTTTCATAAAGGAACGGTTGCGGAGCAAAGGTGTCGCGGTTGAACACCGAAACAAAATAGTCGTTAAATATGTTTGCGTCTTCCACGGAAGAAGTTGGGACTGACATGTCTAGGTGTTTCATGGGGCCAATAGATGGCTTTGCTTGACGTCGAGACAGTGCATAAGAGAAGAACGACTTTCGGTCTGAGTCAATATTAAGAGCTAGTTTGTGTTCATACCGACGAATAGATTGTTCTATGTGGTATGATGCAATGTTGGATTTCTCGAAATAGTTATGCCACGCCGCATAGCTGTTGGTGCTTTTGAAACGTCTATGTGCATTGTGCTTAGCTAGTAGTGCTTGCCAGCACAAGCCGTCGGCCCAAATCGGTTTTCTACGAATGTTGCCAGATTTTTTTGGGATATGGATTTCGATGCACCTAGTCAAAACAAGACACATTTGTTCCCACGCGCGATTAGGTTCATGGGACAAGACTTCCCAGTCGACCGACTCAAGAAACTGACAAATGCTTTGCCACGGTGCGCGTGACCAATCATAAACAGGACGGCGAGGTATGTTAGCTATGGAGGGAGACCGACCGTGCGAAAGACAAAAGGAAACACATTCGAGGTCAGAAGATTTAAGTGCTGCAAGTGTCTCCACATCAGTGATCGCGGTTGGAAGGTTTGTAAAAACTAAGTCAAGAACACTTGATGCTCGCGTTGAAATAGTTACATGCTGCGTTAGACTAGCACTTAGAACGCTGTCCATAAACCAATCAACACTGGCAGGCAGGCCATGAAAAAGAAACCCAATCAATAGAAGGAAGGTTAAAATCACCACACCAACAAACTAGCCAATAATCATGGCAAGATCCGACTTCCTCGATTAACGAGGCAAGCGCAGCGTTATTATCAACTGAAGAAGACGGTGAACGATACATGCAACCAAGTAGAGTAACTAAATGGGGAGCATCTGCTTGCCGGAGCTCACAAAGTACGAAGTCTTCCAGTCGGAATTTAAATCTTGTGCAGATTGTAGCGAGAATAGAATTGCGCACAAGAACCAAAACCCCCCCACCGCGCCTGCCGACCCTATCGCCACGAAACGAGTTATAATTGGGCAAAAATGAGAAATTGTCATCGATCAAGCCACCATCAATCCACGTTTCAGTTATACATATGTAACAGATCCTTACGGATCGTTACGAGGTGGATAATCCTGACCATAGCCTAATGGCCAACTTTTATCGAAAATCCATAATCTTGACCATATAGCAATGGTCAACTTTTACGAAAATCTTGACCACACGATAATGGTCAACATTTAAAATAAATCTGACCACACCCAATGGTTAACATTTTTTCGAACAAAAATAAATCTGACCACACGACAATGGTCAACATTTAAAATAAATCTGACCACACCCAATGGTTAACATTTTTTCGAATAAAAATAAATCTGACCACAGTGCCATGGTCAACATTTTTCCGACCACCAATAATTATGTCCACAGTATAATGGACAACATTTTTCCGAATACAAAAAATCCCGTCCACAGTATAATGGACAACATTTTTTCCGAATACAAAAAATCCTGTCCACAGTATAATGGACAACATTTTTCCGAACACAAAAAAACCCCGTCCACAGTATAATGGACAACATTTTTCCAAATACAAAAATTCCTGTCCACAGTGTAATGGACAACATTTATTCGACTACCAAAAATCCCGACCACAGTGTAATGGTCAACATTCGGTTGAGTTTCTCAATAATCATGACCACGTGTATAGTGGTCAACTTTTCCGAATTCAGTCACCAGTTTCTCCCCAACCCGGAACACCCGACAGGAATAGCCCAAATGGGTACGGAACCCACCCTTGCCCCAACGATACGTACATCTATGTAAGCAGAATCAATTAACCACAAGCGAATACATATATATAAATTGAGCTCCTCCATATAGATCCATTAACCATGAAACCCTGTTGTCACCTCATAGAAGATCGCCTAACTGGCACAAATCCTGAACTGCAGTATATACGTAAATTAGTAATTGAAATAACTCGCAAGAGCAATAAGGTTATGTAAGCACATAATTACGATCGATCGGAAATCATCGGATATATATATATATATACGTAGAAAAGTGGAACAGAATCAAAATCGGAGTATATACGTACGTAATTGGAACAAACTCAAACGCACCATATATCTATATATAAGAAAATGGAATAATCGGATCCAAAGAGTCCCGCTATGTAACCGACTCGTATTTCAGTATTTCGGCCTGCACCGCCGACGTCGTTTTGATCGAAATGGGTATCGTTATGGTTATTTTAGGGATGGATATTTGTCGAGAAAACATAATCATATACACAGTTCTTTGTATCCATCTGTTGTAGTGCCCCGATGGCACGCCTCGATATATGTACCTAGTGACGATATCATGATTCTTATGTCGTATCATTGGCCATAAAGGCATCATCGTATATACATATATATTTGAATTACGTATCGTTATTATCGTTATTGTTATTCGTTTGATGGCCATAAAGGCACATTTTCGATATGTTACCATGCTTGTATTACATAGCCGTGTATCAGTGAAACCGTTATTGTTGTTCACATGCATTTTCAGGTACCTAAGCTATCAGACTGATTGGGATAAATCGTTAACTGGATATGCATATGTCTAAATGTTGTACCATATTTATGCCGTTCGTTGTGTAGTAGGCGGCCATATTGTCATTGTATACCGTATAATGCTTATTTTGTACCATGATTGTACTATGTTATTCAACTGGTCAGGCCATAAAAGCGCCTTTGTTTGGCCAGGAATTTATGTATACCGTTTGCCGTACTTTGTCGGTATTTTTGATGGATTTTAGGCTGGAAGTATGATCCGAGGAGTGTAAAGTATTTAACGTGTTTTAGCAGGGATTGTAGGGAATTTTCACGCACCTAAACTAATGTTTTATAGGCACAGAACGTGAGCATGGTGAACCCTTGCCATGCTCTATTTGCAGGGAATTTAAGGACGGTACGACTCCCCCGTAAAAGCCCCGAATCAACAGTTAGGCAGGAGTTGCCCTACCCCGAGCGGTAGGACCTCGAAACGAGTTACAGGTTTTCATAGGAAATAACTGGCCGTGACGGACTCCCGTCACGACCGTCCTCACGAATGAGGACTACAAAAAATGTGGCTGTCCGCCCGAAAGCAAACAGCAACTGAGGAAATTTCTCGGAAAATATAAGTCCAACTCTAAATTATCAAGTTTACCAGTGCTTGCTACGCTGGTAATTTGTCGAACTTAACAAAATATTATCTACCAGCGTTCAATCTCGCTGGTTAAGATAAGCAACCAAAGTTAAAATTGTGAAAATTTATGAAATTTAGAGACCAAAAGTATCGGCTCCGGTCCATAACTCCGGAACCGATGAGAATTCGAAAATTTTGTACTCAACATTTCTTGTAGCAAATTTTACGGTCTTTCAAATGAGACCGGTTTCGTGGAGATCCGACCCGGATCCACGGAATTAGGAACACATTAGTATGTAAGTAAGCTGGTAAAATGCATTTAATTAAATAATTCGACGAATTATGGACAGAAAACCGTAGGCATGGTATCGTTAGGAACCCCAGACCCGAGGCTTTCATTTGAGCCCGGACGGGTCTAGATGCGCCCACTTTTGGGTACCCCATATGTAGATTTTAGAAACAACGCCCCGACAGGCGTGTCACCCCTCATTAGATTCCCCGTGTCGAGACGAATTCAAAAAGGTATAAAACACCCCAGAAAAGTGTCCCCCGAACCCAGGAGAACCGTTTAAACACCCTACCCGGAGAAAAATTTGACATGGACCCTCCCCCAAGAACCTATTTTCCCCCCAGTAGACCGGATACGGTCCTGTTACATATCTTTATGCTCGGACGGACTAGCCGAGTCCGAATCCGGGTTCCTTTTGGCACTCTGGCCATTCCCCAAGAACCCCCACCCTCTTTTTACCCCATTGCCCTCGCTTTCTTTCTTTTTGTTTACTTAAGCCGTGTCTCCTGAAGCCGCCTCTAAATATAATTTATATAAAATGAATTAGTACTACTATTGAGTTAATAGGAGGTTTATATAAAGTTAGCTGAAACTTTGCATTAAATCGATGGCCACTGCACGGTTAAACAAACAAGTCGGCTCTTCAGTAACGGTTTGCTAAGTATGAATGCTGCACTGTGTCCATATGAAGTTAGTAGAGTTTAGCATCCCATCTGTACGAAGTTCTAGCTGCATTAAGTAAACACGCGGGTTGGTACGAATTTATATAAAAGGTAGATGTTTTGAAAAGTTTCTTATAAACCAGATATTAAATTGATATAACAACGAATGCCGCTGTTAACTTGTATGTGGAATTTGTATGAGGCTGTACAGCTGTGGCCTCCTTACATCGGCTCGTTATAACGTTTACTATAAGACTCTTATCAGCAAGCAGGTGAGTTTATAGAAGCACGATATAAACTTTATATATATTGTCGAGTTTTGTTTTAAATTGCCGCCCTGGATCTTCTGACTTTAACACTTGACGGTGATAGACTTGCATCTTTGGCAGCTTGTAATAGCACTCTAAGCTAGTAGATGGCCGTCTATTCTAGAAGTTTCTGGAAAATTTTACTTTAATTTTACTTAAAGTTTTATATTCAGCAGTATAAATTTTATAGTAAATCATAGTAAACAAAGTAATAAATCTTATAAATTAAATAAGATTTTATAAGAAAATCGGTCCGAAATTTCCGAAAATATGATCGGAATTCGGCCGATAACAATGTTGATTTAATTAGGCAACATTGGATCAGAAAATCGAAGAAAAGTGCTGAATAAGCACTTCAACGACCTCCCAAATTTAAAATTTCAAAAATTTGAAATCCAGTATAAAAGCAGACCCGCATAAACAAAACAGAGTTCAGTACGACTGCGGCAGCGCAGAGTTCGGTCGTTTTGCAGACCGGCTCTGTCGCTTTAATAATTGTTTCGATTTTGTTTCACTGGTTATTCACTACGGTATGGCTTATTTCTTCATGCTTTATGCTTCTGCGATGGAGTGGACGCCTGCGATGGACGCCGAGTCAAAGGATCGCCCTACGTAAGTATGGACAGGGAGGCTTAGGTTAAGCCTCGAATAGAGACAGCGTTGGTTAAAGTTACTTAAGTTAGGCCCGAGCAGTCTGTGTCAAACGATCGTAAGCACAAGTCTCCATGGACTCCCTGTCCATACGTCCGTTTACATGATAGTTCCGCCCGTCCTAGCTTGTCCTGCAGACGCTTAGCGATGACTGGCCTCTCATATAGATTGATTTGATCGCCAAAGTCGTACTGGACCTCCCTCGGTCAATGAGTTAGGGCACAAACAAACGCGACACTCGCGTCTAGACTAAATTCTACATGATTCCCTGAGAGGAGTTAGGAATTAGGACAGTATTATCTGAGCTGACCGAGGTTAAATAAACCCGATTTCGATTGCTATTATGTTGGTTGAACTCCGAATCATCCGCCGTCATGCTCTGGCGTCCTTGATACGCATTTTACTGAGGGTTTTGCAACAAGATTTTCATGGATTTATTGTTTTCTTTGGACGCGAAGTCGTCCGACGATCTTTGGAGTTTGTTATCAGGAACTAAGGATGAAACCGGGCACTGTCGAATCAAACTCTCATAGGGACTTAGTAAAACGTTATTAGGATGACAATATCGCTTTAGATTGTGCCCACAAGCCAGAACAAGGTTGCTCTGATCCACGAGTAAACCTTCTGTTTTCATATACCATGCGCGAGACGTCTTTATTAGGTTGAAATTTGGTGTACTTCGGGAACTACCCCAGCAATGCTGTTAAAACTTTGCCAGGATTTCCAGGAGGATCCGAGCTAGTGATGTAGTGCTTAAAATGTTCAGGTATTAAGTCGGATCCACAAACCCGATGGTCCCTAAAGGGGCGTGACACCAACGAATGGCGAAAGTTTAATTATCTTAGGCTCAACTCCAGGAACTTTACTC
>JASANE010003761.1:0-14045 GCA_030248225.1 Trileptium ribeirensis
TTTATGGCAAAATCGATAACTACCGTTGAAAAAATCACACAAAGGAACAGTTTAGTGGGAGAGGTTTGCGGCTAGCAGCTCTCTGCCCAAGTCTTAGGCTTATTGTAAAGCTTATATATATATATATATAAGTACTCAAGCTTACGATAAGCATGAGACTTATTCGTGTTTACGTTATAAAGGACCCCCATGTGAGAGTTTTGTCCCCTATGGTATAGATCATACCATCCAGTGGTATACGGTATATACGCACACTATGTAATGCAAATGATGGTGTATGGGACACCATTAACGTAGCTATAATGTCTTAATCTACCTATTGTTTTTACTGACGGTGTCAAGGACACCGTATACAAACCCATTATTATTGAGTGTAAATAACAGCATGGTGTAGCTAACACTATATAAAATTTATGGTGTAGTCTACACCATGCTATTACCGATAGTACACTGCCTAAGTATGCTGTCTGAAAATACCATCAGACACACTATGGTGTCCAAGACACCATATAATTGATGGTGGAAGAGATACTCAGGGTGTACAAAACTTTCACATATATAACGTAAACGTCCTTTATAACGTAAACGCTGCATTAGGTTAAGTTATATATTTAGATCAGCATGGTCTACATTTCACTTATGCTACCAGTGGTAGTTTGTTTCTTGTGAATTATGAAATAATGTGAGAAAAATTAATCATTTTTCTCTAAATGTATCTTTGAAACGCGGTACTTACCGTAGTGATCGTCCGCAAAAGCCAAGCATAGCGAAATAGCCAGCAATATTATACCGTAACTTTTTATCATGACGAAAATCAGTCGTATGATGGTAACACTTTTCACTCAAAATATGAGGTCTGCCCAACTTTTAGTCAATCGGAGAAATCACAAAGCTTAAAAATAGCCAATCTTTTAACCTTTTATGGGAACGTAAATTTCCAAAAAATATAGACCTCGCTTTTAAGAACAAAACTGATAAGAACCCAAGAACTGCTCTGAAGACGGCAAGTGCTACAAGTCGGTGTACGACAACTGTTTCTAAAATCGATTGCAATTTTATTGCGTCTCTTAAATACGTCATTTTTAGAATGAATTTGGATTTCAAAGGCTGTTTTACCGACATATTTTCTTGCTCAATCAAAACTCAGCTCCTCAAAGCGTTCCGATTACAATTCCCCATTGTTTCATCAAAATATCTACCTATAAATTTTATAGATTAAATAAATAAATTTTATAGATTATTCCATTGTACTTTTTTAAAAAATTATATAATATACACAGACTCTTGTATTTTTTCAATATCTCGAATCGAATTATAAGGTGAAATTCCTCTAATTCGCAATTCTTATATATTTTCAAAAAATTAAGGATTTAACTTTATATAACAAACTCTAAATTTCTTTTTTTGACTTGTCATTATTATAGTTATATTTTATTTATTTAGCCATATATGCAGATATTTGTATCGAAAATTATATATATATATATAATTATAATATATACTATATGTAAAATCGAAAATAACTTTCGTTTAACATATATATATTGTAATCTATTAATGCAGATAGCATTTATTGTTTAATTCTAGTTAACGGTTGAATGAATTTTCATTCGAATTGAAAATACATTGTTCTAAACTGGAAATGACATTGTTCTAAACTGGAAATATTCAGAGAAAACAATTCATCACAGTAGTATCGTCATCCCGTAATCCAGTAAATTTTTAGTCGTAGTAGTAGTAAAACAAGAGAAATAATTTAAATTTAAAACAAAATTTAAATTAAATAATAGTGCCAAAATGTTACAAAGAATTTTCAAAATATTTCTTTACCGGTAATTTCGGCTAAATTTAGAAAAATGGGTTCGCTCCTCTAAATCAGTGACATCAATTTCAGTTTTTCTCGACTTGTGATTTTAGAACAAAACTGATGTATTGTGTATGTAATTATCTGCCTCTCATATAATTTATATATATAAATGTATATATGCATATTAAATATCATGGGTGTCAAAAATCGATCGGTTTAGGTGGAAGGTGGTTGGAGCAAACGGTCGAGCGGGGTAGAAAGAGGTGGAAAATTGCCGGATAAGATCCTCAAGGCTCAGAGGAGCTCTTTCATTTTTGCCTATTGTGATAAGCTCTTTGCCTATTTTATCCCCACAATCTAGCGCGGTGAGTACGGAGGCGCAGAGCCTTTGGAAGGGCGGGGCTAAATATGGTTTGACTGAGGTCCGACCGTTTTTTATATGTTTTAAGCAAAAAATTTAGGGACTCATAACCTACATGCAAGATATAAAATAGTAATTTTTATACAAACTAAACTGGATATCGGTGTTTACCTGAGGCAGCCAACATGTAATTCCAAAAATTCTATTAATGAACTAACTGCGACACTGGTGGAGCGCGCCAGCAACCCAATAACTGTGCGGTCGGAGCATGACATGATCGCCATAGGACTAAAATATAAAATATCATTGTGAGTCCAGGGTTAGGCTCAGACATATAACTAGAGACACAAAACCTTAATATGCGATCATTCGAGGGCGAAGCTTAAACATAGGAAAATAGTTAAATTTAAACAATTATTTTATTGTTAACAAATATTTTTAAAATAATAAATATATTTAAATAAAATAATATGACGATAATTGAGCTATGAGACGAATTGACACGCCTGAATGCGCTATATATTGCTATAGTATTCGGAATATTTTTTTCCGCTGACTGGTATTAATCAATTTTGTTAAATTTCAAAGCAAGAACACAGTTGTGATCCGGGATTCAATATAAATACGGTGTAGCGTTACCAATTTATACTTCAGGTTTCTAGATGCTACGCTGAATCAGTCTGTTTTCGTGGAATACCCATTGCTTTTGACATAATGAGCTGCTGGTTTCATTGTGTTATTCATTGAAACCGCTAGAATTTTCAGTGTTTTTTTCAAGACCGCACAACTCTAAAAATAGCATGTCGGCACTACAAAATTTAAACCACGAATTTCGATCGCAGAAGTCCTTTTCGCACAGAAAGGTCCTGAAAGATTTAAAAAGGTTCTAAGGTTCATTAGTAAAGGTTCTATCCCGCTCGGGCACCGGTTTCACTCAGGCACCGTCGCATCGCACTCGGGAATCGAAGGGTCTGGCTCGTGCACGAAGGATCTCATTGGGCTGCCTTGGCACTGAATCACTTGATTCCCATTACACGCTTTTTGCTCGATCCATAAAGTGGCCGGGTGGTATAGCAGTGATAAGTTGATGGTTCTATCCTAGAACTAACCTTTTCTTTTTCTCGAAAATGTCCAAAAGCGCTTAAATTGATCATTTTCCAGGTTTGCTTTAATAATATAATTAAAACAGCTATTGTTCATCTAGCTATAACAGGTGGGAGCAGTACTGCTGCGATCTCTAAGGCGCTTGTGGCGAAATACGAATGGTATTATACGGTGGCAGCAGATGTTCCAATAAAATTTGAAAATACGCATATAAAAGACGTAAATATTGCCCAGACTTCGGTACCCGAATGGGACTCTATGATGCACTGGTGATCCCGTTGACTGCCCGAATGAGACTGCTGAGAGCCCAACAGCGACAATTGGTGCCCACTACTATGATTGCCGAGTGGGAAAATACCCTTATAACAAACAAACAGTGATGTAACGTTAAGCATTTTAATAAAATCTTTTAGTTCATGACTCGTAGCAAATCGAAATTCGTGGTTTAAATTTTGTAGTGCCGACATGCTATTTTTAGAGTTGTGCGGTCTTGAAAAAAACACTGAAAATTCTAGCGGTTTCAATGAATAACACAATGAAACCAGCAGCTCATTATGTCAAAAGCAATGGGTATTCCACGAAAACAGACTGATTCAGCGTAGCATCTAGAAACCTGAAGTATAAATTGGTAACGCTACACCGTATTTATATTGAATCCCGGATCACAACTGTGTTCTTGCTTTGAAATTTAACAAAATTGATTAATACCAGTCAGCGAAAAAAAATATTCCGAATACTATAGCAATATATAGCGCATTCAGGCGTGTCAATTCGTCTCATAGCTCAATTATCGTCATATTATTTTATTTAAATATATTTATTATTTTAAAAATATTTGTTAACAATAAAATAATTGTTTAAATTTAACTATTTTCCTATGTTTAAGCTTCGCCCTCGAATGATCGCATATTAAGGTTTTGTGTCTCTAGTTATATGTCTGAGCCTAACCCTGGACTCACAATGATCTTTTCTATTTTAGTCCTATGGCGATCATGTCATGCTCCGACCGCACAGTTATTGGGTTGCTGGCGCGCTCCACCAGTGTCGCAGTTAGTTCATTAATAGAATTTTTGGAATTACATGTTGGCTGCCTCAGGTAAACACCGATATCCAGTTTAGTTTGTATAAAACTTACTATTTTATATCTTGCATGTAGGTTATGAGTCCCTAAAATTTTTTGCTTAAAACATATAAAAAACGGTCGGACCTCAGCCAAACCATATTAGCCCCGCCCTTCCAAAGGCTCTGCGCCTCCGTACTCACCGCGCTAGATTGTGGGGATAAAATAGGCAAAGAGCTTATCACAATAGGCAAAAATGAAAGAGCTCCTCTGAGCCTTGAGGATCTTATCCGGCAATTTTCCACCTCTTTCTACCCCGCTCGACCGTTTGCTCCAACCACCTTCCACCTAAACCGATCGATTTTTGACACCCATGATATTTAATATGCATATATACATTTATATATATAAATTATATGAGAGGCAGATAATTACATACACAATACATCAGTTTTGTTCTAAAATCACAAGTCGAGAAAAACTGAAATTGATGTCACTGATTTAGAGGAGCGAACCCATTTTTCTAAATTTAGCCGAAATTACCGGTAAAGAAATATTTTGAAAATTCTTTGTAACATTTTGGCACTATTATTTAATTTAAATTTTGTTTTAAATTTAAATTATTTCTCTTGTTTTACTACTACTACGACTAAAAATTTACTGGATTACGGGATGACGATACTACTGTGATGAATTGTTTTCTCTGAATATTTCCAGTTTAGAACAATGTCATTTCCAGTTTAGAACAATGTATTTTCAATTCGAATGAAAATTCATTCAACCGTTAACTAGAATTAAACAATAAATGCTATCTGCATTAATAGATTACAATATATATATGTTAAACGAAAGTTATTTTCGATTTTACATATAGTATATATTATAATTATATATATATATATAATTTTCGATACAAATATCTGCATATATGGCTAAATAAATAAAATATAACTATAATAATGACAAGTCAAAAAAAGAAATTTAGAGTTTGTTATATAAAGTTAAATCCTTAATTTTTTGAAAATATATAAGAATTGGGAATTCAGGAATTTCACCTTATAATTCGATTCGAGATATTGAAAAAAGACAAGAGGCTGTGTATATTATATAATTTTTTAAAAAAGTACAATGGAATAATCTATAAAATTTATTTATTTATTCTATAAAATTTATAGGTAGATAGTTTGATGAAACAATGGGGAATTGTAATCGGAACGCTTTGAGGAGCTGAGTTTTGATTGAGCAAGAAAATATGTCGGTAAAACAGCCTTTGAAATCCAAATTCATTCTAAAAATGACGTATTTAAGAGACGCAATAAAATTGCAATCGATTTTAGAAACAGTTGTCGTACACCGACTTGTAGCACTTGCCGTCTTCAGAGCAGTTCTTGGGTTCTTATCAGTTTTGTTCTTAAAAGCGAGGTCTATATTTTTTGGAAATTTACGTTCCCATAAAAGGTTAAAAGATTGGCTATTTTTAAGCTTTGTGATTTCTCCGATTGACTAAAAGTTGGGCAGACCTCATATTTTGAGTGAAAAGTGTTACCATCATACGACTGATTTTCGTCATGATAAAAAGTTACGGTATAATATTGCTGGCTATTTCGCTATGCTTGGCTTTTGCGGACGATCACTACGGTAAGTACCGCGTTTCAAAGATACATTTAGAGAAAAATGATTAATTTTTCTCACATTATTTCATAATTCACAAGAAACAAACTACCACTGGTAGCATAAGTGAAATGTAGACCATGCTGATCTAAATATATAACTTAACCTAATGCAGCGTTTACGTTATAAAGGACGTTTACGTTATATATGTGAAAGTTTTGTACACCTTATAATTTTTCCACCATCAATTATATGGTGTCTTGGACACCATAGTGTGTCTGATGGTATTTTCAGACAGCATACTTAGGCAGTGTACTATAATTAATAACGTGTAGACTACACCATAAATTTTATATAGTGTTAGCTACACCATGCTGTTATTTACACTCAATAATAATGGGTTTGTATACGGTGTCCTTGACACCGTCAGTAAAAACAATAGGTAGATTAAGACATTATAGCTACGTTAATGGTGTCCCATACACCATCATTTGCATTACATAGTGTGCGTATATACCGTATACCACTGGATGGTATGATCTATACCATAGGGGACAAAACTCTCACATGGGGGTCCTTTATAACGTAAACACGAATAAGTCTCATGCTTATCGTAAGCTTGAGTACTTATATATATATATATATATAAGCTTTACAATAAGCCTAAGACTTGGGCAGAGAGCTGCTAGCCGCAAACCTCTCCCACTAAACTGTTCCTTTGTGTGATTTTTTCAACGGTAGTTATCGATTTTTCCATAAAGAATGTTCTTGTTTTGAAAGAATTTTGGCAATAATAACTCGGTCAGTTAGATAAAACGTACCGTTCTACTAAGGTCAAAGTCGAAGCAACCACGTACTGTAACAGACGGTCGAATGCATTAAGACCGAATTAAACTAAACATTGATAGAAACTTCTCATTTTAACCGGTTTCATAATGTTGCTTACAATGGTTTCAAATACCAGTTATAAATTTAATTATGTTGACCTTTGATCCTTATCGAATCCGCTTATTTTGACTGTTCGCATTCTCGCGAAATTTCAGAAATAATAATGTTTTCAATGAACCTGGTGTTTTAATGGACTCTGTGGTTCATTGGAACTGGCGCAGCCGAACAAAAAAGAATGTCTGCTCCAATCAATGATCTATTCTTATTTACTACCTCAAAACAAACTCTGTGCTCTCAAATACACTTCAAAATTGGATTACTAAATTCTATTTTTCTAAATTTGTATAATTTTAATGTTTCTTAATTGTTTATAATTTCTGAAATTCTATAATTCTTAATTCCTTCAACGATCAGGGGCGTCGCCAGAATATTTCAACGGGGAACGTACCCACACATTGAGAGATCAGCTCAGTATGTATGATCTGACAGTTTCTAAAAATTTCTTTTGCTGTAGTTGTTACCCAGCGGTCATGATCCCACTGTCCCCCAGCGACGATCCTAGAAAAAGCAAAAATTTGAATCTCATGGACCGCACACCTATAAAGAGATCTTCTGAACATAAGACTTCCCTCTGTTTTATAATGTAGATCCATGGACTTGTCATCCTGAATTTAGTGAGATCAGTACAAGTCTGTTCTTAGAATATTTTACCGCCTCTGCAGAACTTCACTGACTTTGTAATGCTACTGAATTTAAACTGGTGTTTTAAACGTTTTAATGATTTTGTAATTGCGGAAATTAGCGTTGGCAAAAACATTATCCTAAAAATGTCCTTTTAACTGCGGGTAACTCAGAAAAAATACGCGTTCCAAACAAAATATATTTAACAGAAATGCCGCTCTGGTTGGATTATCCGATATGTTTTTTATAAAACTTGGCTAATATAAAACTTTGTTGTTCCTGTGAAATCACCGGATTCATTTGCCAAAAAGCGAAAGCTTTATGAATGTAAAGGAAACAACTTTCATGACATTGTAACATCAAATTTTATAAGATGACATTTTAGCAAGTTATATTTTTCAGCATTTTTTTAAATTATAACTTGTGGTAAGAAACAATTATCAGCTATTTTGTGAATATGAAAGGGGTCATGCGCCTAGACTGCAGAATAAAATTGTATTCTAAGGGCTTTGAACGTTTAATGGTAAATTTTAAACTAATGAATATATTTACGTTCATATACTGACATTAATTAAAACTGAACGACCAAAGCGAGCGGAGTTTTCACTGATGGGAAAAATCGTGAAAATTTGTTTTTGTCCGTATCTATCACTCATAACTCACGTTTGATTGATTGGATGGATTTCGATAAATATTTTTTATTCGGTATAAACATTGGTGAGGATGTGCCCTTTAGTTGAACTTAAACAGCTCTGGCCCCACTTGCGTAGTAAAATTGGCAAAACAATGGATATTTGCCGAATCTGGCCGCATGATCATCAGTCTTTGGCAGCCAATATCTCGCGACACTGGGTTCGCATCGAAAAATGTCGTTCCTTACTGAATCGACTCGTCGAGATCTACAACTTTAATGATCATGAATTTTTTATGCAACCACTTCATAAGCCGCTGTGGGTCTGAATATGGTTCGTCCTCGCTTTGCCAGAAATGTTTATTTTTTCCGATTTCGGCATCCGTGTTTTTTACCTTAGAACGAGGGTCCATTAGCGTATCAAGCACGCAGAATACCTCAGTTTTGCTATATAGAGTCCAACCGGACTATATTATACCTATTCAGAGGGTTTCTAGAATTTTACGGTCGGCGAACACCATTTCCAAAACATATTGCGTACAGAGATCAGGAATGGTATGTATAAGTTTTCCTGAAGCCTGAATACAATGATTTGATTATCTATAGCTCAACACGAATACTTTATGTATTTTCAGATGTTTTGAATAATTTTTTGCCTCAGTGAACACAACAGAATATCGTCTGTCAACAGCATTTTTATTATGTATTGCGTAGGGAATATGATCAATGTTCTATATATAGGTTTTTCGGCACGCTGGATACCAGTGTTTGGTTATCTAGAAACTAGGACTAATAGTTCGTGGGGATTCATTTGTTTTCGATGGGTTTAGGTTTTAGACATTTCAATGGGTTCAGGGTTAGAGAGGTTGTAGTGTATTATATACATTCAAACATAAAGCCTGTTACAAGTGATATCACGAAATGATAAATTGATGAAACCACACTTATTGTGATTCATACTCCCTTACGAGGTACCAGTCTTATTTAGGCGTCGTCTACTATCAGCGTTTTGTTCTGTCGGAGATCCTACTGCTGATCAAACTAATTCACCGACTGTATTCTGCAGGCGTATTTTGCATATCTCTCTGTGTTACTAGCATTACTG
Organism: Trileptium ribeirensis; assembly: GCA_030248225.1. Classification (NCBI taxonomy): domain Eukaryota; kingdom Metazoa; phylum Nematoda; class Enoplea; order Enoplida; family Thoracostomopsidae; genus Trileptium; species Trileptium ribeirensis. Next base: position 9,249 of record JASANE010003761.1, read on the forward strand.
AACCATGATTCAGCTTTAAGGCATCACTAAAGTCTTCTAAAAACCGAAAATTTTTCCTCTTCTGATCTGAAACTTATGAAAAAAGTTAAAGAATGTAAAATAACGTTTATGTGAATACTAGAACGTGTAGAAATTAAGACAAATTATGCGGAATCTTACATTTAGTAGCATAAAATCACTTGATTTGATTGTATATATCGAATCTTTATAGCTGAATTACACTGGAAATGCCTATGTAACAGGTCTTTGTCTTGTTAAGCCGCGATGACTTTGATCGGTATCACAAAGCTTAGTAACAATAGGTTGAAAGGGTAACTTTAAAATCTTACATTATAGAAATTGTAGCAACGTCAAAAAGGTATATATTGTGTTGCCAAATGGAATCCATTTAGACTAAAAGAGATGTCATAAAAACACAGACACATATTTGAATTGCATATACACATAGAGTAGAGTGTCCTTATGGCGAAATCAAAGACTTTCCTACCTAAAGATTTTCACCTTTTATGGACAACTTGGCAAGGACCGACATTTTCACTCTAACAACATTTTCGCTATAAGCGCCTTCACTATAAGCACACTCTACTGTAAGATAGTTTTAGAACAACAAGGCAAGGACCGACATTTCACTCTAACAACATTTTCGCTATAAGCGCCTTCACTATAAGCACACTCTACTGTAAGATAGTTTTAGAACAACAAGGCAAGGACCGACATTTCACTCTAACAACATTTTCGCTATAAGCGCCTTCACTATAAGCACACTCTACTGTAAGATAGTTTTAGAACAACAAGGCAAGGACCGACATTTCACTCTAACAACATTTTCGCTATAAGCGCCTTCACTATAAGCACACGCTACTGTAAGATAGTTTTAGAACAACAAGGCAAGGACCGACATTTCACTCTAACAACATTTTCGCTATAAGCGCCTTCACTATAAGCACACTCTACTGTAAGATAGTTTTAGAACAACAAGGCAATTTGTGTACGGTTGGTGTGTATCCGTTGCCAAGCAAAAGCCCAGATAGCTATTTGATGTGTGTGAAACCCGCCGTGGAAAGTGAAAGCGAATGGCCTTGGTAAGTAGCTGCCGTTTCATCAATATTATTAGTAGGAACCCCTGAAATCAGGATTCACCCTAAAACTGACTTCACGAATGCTTTTGCTAACACTTTTGACCCTAATACCGTCGTCTATATTTTAATAACAGTATTTAAATGATCTTTTATTAAATTTAAGTCTTACCCTTACAAGTAGCGTAAGATACGATCACAAATCATAAACCAAATCTCATATATCAGGGAAAAACACATTTTTGAGAACAGTTTGGCAAAATTTTAATTTTGTATATTTGCTTAAGCGACAGTCTTTATTTTAAAAAAATTCTATGGCGTGAAATTTCAATATTAAATGTCTAAAAAGGTTTTTTAACGGTGGAATAAATGCCATACTGTCTTATAACCTTTAAATTTTGCTAGTGGATTTAGTACAAAAACAGTTAATTTTAAAATTTTCACAAAACGATAGCAAAATTTTCCTCACGATTCTCAAAATGGATATAAATAGTGTCGACTGTTTCCAGTTGTAATATCAACACAGCCGCTCAAGTAATCGTTCGTCGATAACAATCAACTTCGTTCGTAGATAGATATTCAACTAAAACATTTGACTGTTTAAAATAACGATGTATATATTATCGTGTTAACGCTATGGTTGGGAGTGATCAAAAGGTAGGTGGTGTCAAATTGACCCATTAGAAGTAATCCTGAGTCGCCGGAAAAACCTCGAATCAAAGGTACAGGTTGAAGGTTTTTTATAGGGAACAGATCGGTGTTTGGACCCACATCAATTGTGCCAAAGGAAAGTTGTTTTCGGTGGAAGATCGAATGTGTCGCAACGAACGAACAGTTCGACGTCAACAGCAATCGTATTGCAACGCGTACCCGACACAGTGCAATTTCAATCCGGTAAGTTTCGATCAATTCCCTGTTCACCAGCCGTATAGAAAGTCAAGCAGATCTGTTCAACTTCGCTGGCATAAATTCGCTTGACAACATAATTTCAAAACATGTATTAGCCTAAAGCCTATTCGTGGCGTATTTATCAAACTGTTGAGGTGACCTGTAAGTGAATAAGTTGGAAAATGTTGAAAGGTTCTTACTCGGGACAAGCCATTTTCACCTAATCGTTCGAAGCAATAGTTGCACTCATTGTGACCAAAACAGGACAATATACCTAGATGGAGTACTTGCGGTAATGGTACTTTATACTGTAAATGGTGTATTCACTGTGAAAATTTTAGTTGAGTCGTAGACAACTTATAATAAGACCAGGAACAAAACGGTTTTTTGTTTAAAGAAAAGTTGTTTTTGGGATATTAGTGCTTCGTGAAACTGATTATTCTTCTTTCATCAGATCAGATCATTCTTTCATCATCTACAGATATGCTACTTTAAGCCAACGCCAAGCCTAAAACATTGTTTAAAAATCTCCTCCTTACCTAGTTTTACAGGCTAAAGTGCCAAAAGCCAGGCCAAATTTTCAGTTTTCAAAATGTATGTTGTTGGATAGTTTTTTTTTAAAACGGAAGGAGATATAATAGAAATATTGTCACCTGTATGTGTTGTTCCCTGATGCGTTCAACGATTAAAATCCAGAAACCTACACTCTGGATTCCAGGGTTATGGATGTTGCAATAAAAATATGTGTCTCAGGGGCGTATTGTACCGCGATACTGCATCTTTCCGGGAAGCCATAAAAAATTTGTTCTGTAAAAACACGACAAAAATTATTTTGCTTTATAAATTTCACCAGTCTTTTGACATCTTATATTGACAAGCAATTAATTGCCTTTAGTAGATAAGCTATTTTAAAACACAATTTACAAAACTATTAATAAAATATGCAATCAGAGTTGAAAAAGATGATGGGTTTTGTTACTGAATTGATTTCTGCATGTGCCTTTGGCAAATATCTAACGCTAAATATGATTTTAGATCTTGATCTCCAATAGCTTTACCAATAGCGTCAGCATCGCATAATGCAAGGACGATTCTAAGGCTTGGCGAATAGAGCACAGTAACATTTATATTTTCCGTTTTGTTTCTCGGATTTTGTTTCACCATAAAATTTATATAAAACTAGAATTGTCCAGAAAATTGCGGGTTGCAACAATTTTAATTGAACTCAAAAACGTACCAAAATTTTCAAAATTTCCCATTTTAGTACACAATTGTGAGCACGAAATTTAATTTGGGCGTAACGCTAGCGCAGTATATTAAATTATTAGTACAACAAAACAAAATCATTAGGAGACGAGTTAGATGGAAATGATTTTCCCACTGATTTAAGAATTAATATTTTCTTATCCCAAATTAAGGGAAATTATACAGTCTGATAATGGTTTTTAGACTTGAGCTCCTAAAATTTGGTCGTTATATATTTGAAAACAAAATTATTTTGGTGTGCTAATATATATTTGACAAATTGGAAAATATTTCCAAAATTATATTTTAAATTATTTTTAAATATATATATTTTCGAATAATTTCGAAATATATATTGAAAAAATATTCGCTCAAATTTCGGGAAGGCTCCTTTTTTCAGACATCTTGAAAAATTAATTTCAAAATTTACGAATCTGGTCTTGAATATTTAGCACCCAGATTTACAAATATTTTATTATATATTATGGGCAAAAGGGTTATGGGTTTTAAGGGTAATTTTTATTAAAAAATTTATCACTTTTCTATCCTATAACTTTCTGTAATACACTGATAGGAGACGTTTCTAAGATCGCAAGATTGCACCTGAGCAGAGATCCCATATATATCGGATTTCTGCTTAGCAGGGATTGACCAGTGCCCTTTTGTAGTTAAAATAGTGCACTAAAATTTTCCCGTTACAATTTTCGATAAGGCAATTAGTTGGACTTCTGGTATCAAGAAGTTTACACTGAATATGATTTTGTGTTGCTTATGTGTGTCAGTGACATCAGTTTATGACCTCTTTCTGTCAAGTAAAATTCACAAAAGCAAGTATCAACACCGAATCAGAAACTTAGTTAATTAATTGGTTAATTAATTAGATGATTAGTTAAACCCCAATCATCAACATCATCTTGCGACTAAGTTGCGATTATTTTTGAATAACAAGTTCACCTTGTGATTCGAACTTTTTGCTGGACAAGTAACCTGTCAGGCTTAAAGAAATCGATTTAGGTGAAACGCAAATTCGACAAATGATCATTAGCACAGAGCAAGTGACTGCTTCCTTGCTTATTAGATGTGATGTCAGCGTGCAATGTTCGATTTCCTGTAATCAGGCAAACCATATTGAGTTAGGATCTTATAAACGATTTGACAGATTTTGAGATTCTAATGTTCCGTTGATAGACGTGCCGCGCTACTGTATAACTATAGAAGACGATGAAAAAAATTTTAAAATTTCACAGCACTGTTTTGTTCACTTAGCATCATCGCGGTCTCACTTTTTTACGTCGAGCCGGCAACCTGACCATATATCTAAAACTCAAGTGATATTGCAAGCCCAAATGATTTTAGCGTAACACCTGATATTTCTGCTGTATGTGAAAATCGTATTTCAATAAATACACAAATCGCTTTCGATTATAACTATATATGTACTCCGTATAGAAAAAGGTTGTATTTCACAGGAAAAATTAAAACTATATATGTACTCCGTATAGAGAACAGTTGTATTTCACAGGAAAAATTAAAACTATATATAGTTTTAATTTTTCCTGTAGCAATACGTAATCTGAACTTTAACAAA
>JASANE010003762.1:0-51248 GCA_030248225.1 Trileptium ribeirensis
GACCAGCCCTATCCGACGTATCCCAATCCAATTTTGGGTGTAGTTGTCCTAAAGTGTCCGTGGCAGGGTCGGAACGACCCTGTTACATAAAAACATGGTAAAATCGTTGGAAAACCGACGAAAAAGTTCAGGATGCCACAAAATTTTGTATTTTATTTGTATAAAGGCGCTGCGACAGAATTTGAACAAATGGTCCTAAATATCACAGTTTAATGCAAAACACGAAAATTGCGTGAAAACCTAAAAGAACATACCAGATTATGGACACTTAACGCTGCGAAAAGATTACCGGTGTTGGATCAGGATTATTATCATAAAAAGCACACAAATCAGGAAATCGATCAAAATGGGAGTTAAATTGTTGTAATGTTTTAATCTGTGTTAATTTTGAACTGCAGGGCCGATTTGTTACCTAATGCCATTTTGTGGAAAAAGAAATGCTGGTACGTGCAACATAAGTAGCTTTTGAAAAAGAGCCATCCAACACAGAAAAGGTGAGAGCTGAGAATGTGAACCTGATTTTATCTTTTAACTCCGATGTTTGGCGCTGAGGAACACCACCTGCATCTACAATAACTGAAGACAAGCCTATTTTCGATTTATGCGTGCATCATTTATATAGCACACATTTTATGTGTCTGCATTTATTTTTCTTGAGACCCTTTAGCAATATGGGTTGTAGCAAAATCTTTAAGTATAGAAATAAGTTAGTACAGCTATAATTTTGTTTTAGCCGGTCCATTTTGCCAAGTTAATTTGATAGCCGAGATTTTGTTTACATTGGCATTGTACCGATATAACAAGTTTGCAACAATATGGCACAATGTATTGGCAACCTGGACCCCTGCTGGTCAACCATCACTATTCTTGTTAATATGACAATCTTACACAAATTGGGAAGCGCTATAAGCACACAGTAACACGATTTGTACAAAGCTTACGTGGTATTAAATATTGCACTTTGTACGATATTAATGGAAAAAAAGATGTTCTTAATCTATAAAAAGAAAAAGTGCCATCATTATAATTCTTCCGAACAAAGGTTCAGTTGGTCAGTAAAAAGCAAATGGAATCCTATTATCTACTACTAATAATTGACAACATATTATACAAACAATTTGAACAATACAAAAAGGACAATGTATATATGTAACAGGACCGTTCCGGCCCGTTACGTGTATTTTACAAGATTTCGGCGTTAAAATGACTTAAGTGTGTCTCAAATCGAACCAGACACAGCTTGTGGGAAGGAAATTTTCGTATGATGCATGGTGCCATGGTCACTGATAATTGTGTTGCTAGTCGATATTTTGTACGTGTATTTTGTGATTGGTATCGCATTGTATGCTTATTTTGTAATTGTATGTTTGGACGGGCTCACTTGAGCCCACAAGAAGTTTTCTTTAGCTAAGGGTTTAAATTCAGGAAGATAGGGAATGTAATAGAGTCCTTAACTGGTGAGGATAGGAAAGATAAACGGAACTCGACAACTAGCCCCTATTGCCCCATTGAAACTTCAAATTTATGACCGTCCGGGAATTGGAAGCCATTGACAATTTATGCCGTCCTATGGGTTGGGAAGTGATCAAAACCAAGCATATCGATTTTAGCTTGGTTAAGCATTATATAGCGTAATGGTCGCGTCAATAAGCTGAAACAAATGGGTTACGGTAGCTTCCGAACACTCGGAAACAACGGGTATCGGACTCGTTTATCGGCCCGTAACCGTCCAACGGTTGAGATTTCTCGGAAATGTCCCGAGTACTTTTCGGTAGAGAATTTTTAGGGCTTTCGAATAAGGTCAAAACGTCGCCAATCGCTGCAGGATTTCACGAGATATTTTAGGAACAACCAGTCGAAAGTTGAACTAACAGTCTACTTACGCTAAGTTTAGCTGATGACAATGGTCCGGGGTAGATATAACTTAGGTACATATGGATATATAGATATATGTGTGTACTACTTGACTTCCACGCCCCGGTACTTTTGTTTCTTACGCCCCCACCGGACAAATCCTCTCTTTTCCACGGCATCGGTTTACGGTGTGAGATCCCTGTGTTTCCGCGTCTTCAATGCCCCAAAATCGCTGGATCAGCGCCCTGGTAACTGATCTCTTTTCTTACCGCCGAATCATCGATTGGAATTGTGGCGAAAATTTTGAGGCGACGACCAACGCGTCGACTCTTGGAATCAGTTCGACTTCGGCAGCGCGGAGTTCGGTCGACTTTACTGACCGGCTCCGACGCTTAAACTTTGTTGTATGGTTTTACATTGACTTTTGGCTTTCCCGTGCTTTCTGTTTCCGCGAGTTTGGAATGGGATTGGACGGTTGGAGGACCCGCGCAGACATCTTCCGTCTCGCGGAAGGGGACTAGCGATTGTTGTCCCGGATCGACTACTGTAAGTCAGGAGGAGAACCGAGAGCACGGGGTATATTTTCCTCAGGAGTAACATTGACAGACCATTTATAAAACAAACTTAGTTGATAGTAGCTTTGACCTTGTACTCTATAGGTTTACTTGACGCCCGTCGTTGGACGTCTTGCTTCCCCCGCCGACTTGCTACAATTTTCCACGTTCTTTGATAAACCTCCTCTAGTCGAGTTCCGTTTTGGGCGTCTTGAGCGATTGCACGGGACGGTACTAAATTGTAGGCACCAAAGTCGATGTCCTTCTGATTCCCCGTGGTCTTAGGTAGGGCAAATTAAAATGGGCGCCTCTCGTCCATGTTTTACATGACTTGCAGTTCTTGAGTTAAGATTGTTGAATTTTCCTGAGCTGACCACGGTAAAATTTTCCGATGAACGAAAACTGCAACAGTAGGGAATTGCTTCAGTGTTTTCAGTCATGGTTTGCAAATTTACAGTTAGTGGACAGTTCGACGCTCATGCCGCTGTTTGAGCTCGAACAGACGTCGCAGTTAGGAACGGAGGACTAGCTTCCGTTGGGCTTTAGGAAGCCCCAAAAATTTCATTTATCAGGACGAGTTAAGAAAATTTGGCGAATACAAAAAGACTAAACAAATTCTAAGTATCTCAGCTTGAGCATAAGGTGTTTGCTTTCGGAAAGGAGCGATTTCTGCGTATTTCCGTAGTTGAATTATTTTGCTTTCATATAGTGCCAGTGTCTTGGTAGATCCTCATTTAAGCACTGTATCGAAGTCTGCCCCCGATCGCCCGAGCCTTGGCAGCCCCAGGACATCCCTTGCTAGTAATTCATTAAAAGTGCGGCGTTATAATATTTACCTCCGGAATCATTTCGATTGAACTATCAAAGTTACCAAAGTTCGAAATAACACGCATACGAGGTTTAGGCCTGGTAGTGGCACAGAAAGAAATCACTTTCGGCTAAAATAAGCTGACAGCATGGTTAGGTGTCATTTCCGGTTGCGGTTCACTCATTGAAGGCACGCTTCGGTGCCCCCGCTTTCAAAATAAATATACGATCCCCTGAGTACATTCCGGAGCGACCTGATCGCTGAGTTGAGCCATTCTTTTATTTTATGTCTGGTTGCCCGTTAGGCTATGTACTGTGTATGCCTCGATTTCGCTTTTTCATCATTTCAGTCTCTCTACCTTTTTTCAATTTTCAGTTTTGAGACTTGATCCTGCACGAGGAGTTTAAGCCCGCTGCAGAATTTTCAGTATTAACCACTCCACTATACGAGTTTTAGAAGAATCGACTAAAATGTCGATGATAACTCGACTGCACAATTTCGATCGTGAAGTCGAGACGCTGTATAACTGCAGCGTGTACAGTACAATAAGGCAATAGGATAAGTGATAGGGAGAGGACAAAAGAAAGAACAACCAACAGGGACAAAAGGAAAGAGAGAGAAACCAACAAAGAAACACCAACCAAAAGGGACGCAGCCGCGTCCGAGTACGGAACGCACCGTGTCCCACGCGTCTAAAGTAAACGTATGACACGTACCAGCCGGGCTATCAAATTTTGCCCAAGAACGACGACGTCGGTCAAAATGCGAGCCAACTTCAGGCACGGCCCGTGCCTCCATGCTTGAGCACCGAACACACCCCAAAGCGCAAGCAAAAGAACTCAACCACAGGGGAGCCACAAATACCCCCAGAACCATTATGACAATAAACTTGGTCGCTTAGGAGATCGCCAAAGATGACCATACCTTCTTCGGACGTCGAAACAGTGACCAGGGGCGACCCTCAAAGTGATCAAAACTGCACCCTAGATACGTAGATTGTAGCCTAGGTTGAGTTTTGCCACCTTAGCTCATGTCATCGCCGTACGACAACCAATTACTGATTTCTGTGGAAAGAGGGGGCAGCCCAAATTTACATACATTTGATCGAAGACAATATTCCGATGATAGTATGACTCAGTAAGCTAACGATAATACGACGCACTGAATAGGGTCAGCCGGCAGAACTGTCGTAGTCAGCAATGGATACAACACCCGCCCGAATGGCGAAATTAGGTGACAGGCTCGCTAGGGACGGTAGACAGATTTACCAACCAGAATGCGTACTGGACGGAGTTTCTGCATATCGGATGGTCCCGATTGGACCTCGCATTTCAATTAAGGGTTTGCTAGCCGACTCATATTTGTATTATAACTGATGCAACGACCATAACCATGCTCTAACTTCCACTACATTTTATTGCTTTATGACCATGCATTATTCTATTCTGTACTCGGATGTTTCTGACCTTACTTTGATTTGTGCCCGTACTCACTCGCTGAGCTGCACCATCCCCAATCTGGTATCCCGAACTATGCACCTACCCGCGTCGTAGGTGACGCGTCATTATTTACATGTATTTCCTTAGTCTTAGGGATTTCTCCACGCAGATTTGGAGGTAACCCTGGCGTGCGCCTCATTCTTCCGTGTACCGTGGTAGCGCCGCGCGTTACGCAGAGCGAGCTTCGAAGCACATCAGGCCGTATCCTGGCCCCATAGCCGCGCAGACGGCACTAATCCTGGGAGCGCCGGGATAGAGATTTCTGATGCCCCGTCTAGTTGGGCCCACTCTCGCTCCATGGCCCTCAAATAGGTGTATGCCCAAAATTCTGCGGAGCCACCTGCACTCCCCGCTGATGGTGCAGCTACTTTATTAAGTTACCGCTGGCACACTATATTAACCGTTTCGCTCTTAACACCTGCTATTGTGCATCAAGTAGAAATAAAAGTTGTGGAAACTGATCAACTGCGTCCCGTGTTATTTGATTAGTAAGCGTGATAAGTGCGTCCAATTGGACAGGCCGACCGTACGTGTCATGGCTTGCGGATAGAACTACCCCAAGCCCTAACACGCGCGGTTCGCCACCTGCGTGTGTATATAAGAAGAACGGAATCATGGAAAGAGTGATCCACCAAATTAGTTGTCTAACTCACTCGCGAACAGTCACACTCCAACCTTGAATAAAATTTATTAGGAAAACTTTATCATCACCTATAAATACAACAATGGGACTAACTAAGTAGTCCGACGTTAAACTCTCAGGGAATGTCGGAACCCTGTGTGGGCCACATAGGCTACAACCGTTTGAAGTGTTCGCTAGTAATGTAATCGAGTTGAATTCCAAAATTTACCTTACAGACCTAAACTATCGTAAGTTTTCAATTCAAATTAAGACAGGTAAAACAACTTCCTTTAGTTCGGTATAGGGAACATCGGTTGAACATCATGACCTGTGAGCAGGATTCGGTGCCAACCTCCCTGGGGGACCTCAGCAATCATACCAAAATACTAGACACGTGCGCAACCAATCGGGCGGGGTCCGAACACACCTCGTGAAGCGCGCCTGCGGCCTGCTAAGCTCCATAGCTTCTTGGGTCTGACCAAGAAAAGACACAAAATCTCAAAATTTACGGTCCACCCTTGATGTTATGATAGCCGGGGTCGTATGGGCATGGTGCTAGAAAGTTGCGCCATGCAGCTGCGTCCCGTTATTACATATACATTGTAGTTTTCCCTTCTCCGTAGGGTCTTTGTTTACTTTATGCACAGGTAACACATCTACCAAAATATCGTTGTTGTAATAATTTATATATTTTATAAATGTATACAATCTATATAAGTATACAAATTATATATACAATCTCTGGAGTACTACTAGTATAGCTAGTGTAGTACAATCGTACTAATCTGTCTGGTTCTTCATAGGTTATAAACAATCAGCTATTTTCAATATTGTTTGTAGGTCCTCCTCGGTTTTGCACAACAAAAGTTGTTTAGATTACAAGTTGACAAGTTGGCCAGTATAATGTCAGTAAAGTTACAATTGTAGAATGTTTGTACATATTGACAACTGTGCAGTATATTAACCCGAATACATATTTTTATTTTATTTATTAATGTATCTACTGATATATTAGCGTTTATGTGTCTCTTATGGCAGTATACTGGTGAAATCCCTTAAACTGAAAACCACCGTATGTATTTCTTTTTTATTTTCTGGCAAATAAACAGTTAATGGCAGCGAATTTTCGTAATCCTCGGAGCTTACAGTTAAAAGCGTGAATCATTGCAGACATCTTGGTTTACTCTGACTAAGGATGTAGGAGTTGCGTTTGTAGTATTGGTCGGAAGGATAGAACCTCGTAGAAGGTTCTAGGAGTTAGATGAACGTCATTAGATAAAGGAAATATTGCATCAGATAAAGGCTATCAGGAGCATCAACACCGGCCAATTTGGGATAGAATTTGTATTATGAACGGTTGAGATGTCTGATTTAGCGTTTCTGGAAATCAGTCGGGCTGTCCGACCAGGCCCGGCTCCAGGGTAGGGCTAACTGGGCTATAGCCCACAGGCCACCTTTGGGGACAGGCCATTTTTGGGCGACTGCATAAGTTTTAATGCCAATTTTCTAACAAAGGCTTAAATTTTTATCTAAGTCAGGCCATTCATGGATAGCGACCACCCAAGAATTGCTATGAAACTGTAACTCCAGGCCATAAATCCTAAAGGAGAAGGCCAGGCACGCAGGGGCACGAGGCAATGGAGCGACCACCCAAGAAGAGAAACGACCCGGCCTTAAAATGTCACAGTTTCGTATGTGCATGGCACTAGCAGGCAACCATTTTACATTGTATCAAACGTAAGTCTCTTTGACCTATCGGCCCAATCACCTCATTGGTGGCTCAGTTCCAAGTGATTATGGTTCTCTTTTGCTCATTGTAGGATATTTAAGCCTGGTAACGCTTTGCGAATCATATTTTATTATTATTATTAAGCTGGTTTCATTGATTCTGGTCCTAAGTATAAACATTATTCATTCGTGCATTCTACGATATGTCTAAACGGAAAAGTGGGTGGAAGAGACAAAAGGAACTCGAAGAGAAAAAGAGGCGTGACGAATTAACTGTGTCATTAACTCCTAACATTGCATCATTTTTTCAACCTAGTTCGTCTCACACTGGTTCAGGTTCACATACGGACGCGGTCGGTGATGAAGTGTTAGAACAGGAGCATCAGGAATCAGCTGGCGCCAATGTATCGGAACCTTCCGCCTCAGTATCGCCATTGGCTGTAAAAGAATCCAGCTCTTCCTGTCCGGCCGAGAAGATTACAGCTGATACGCTACATTATGCAGAAACGGATCTAGGTTTATGGGAGCCAATAACGGAAAGCTTGCGAGACTATTAGATTGCACATGGACCTGATGCTTGTCGCAATAAGGACTCAGATTTCAAAGAAAGCGGGCGTCAATATGCCAAGCAGAATCGTTACTTGCAACATTCTATGTTTCGGTCGAAGCTGCCTAATGGTGAAACTGTTGACAGAACATGGCTTGTTTACTCACCGGCGAAGAAATCTGTTTTTTGCTTTTGCAGCAGACTGCTTTAAAATGACAGGACAAGCCAATTTGCAGCAGAGGGTTTCAATAATTGGAAGAACCCAGCACTGATTTCCCAGCATGAAAAAAACTTGAATCATCGTGCGGCACTGCTCTCGCTGTTCAGTAGACAAAGTTCGCTCGGAACAATTGACTCGTCGCTTCGACAGCAGATCTACAACTATTTTTCTTCGTCTACACGTCGATGGAAGATACTCAGCGATTGTCTTTCGGCGCAACAATCGGTTCCTAAATCCCTCTCCGAAACTAGATGGAGCGCTAGAGCAGACGCTGTGAAGGCACTGCATCAAGGATATCCAGAATTCTGCGATGCACTTGATTAGTTAATATGAGACTCAGTCACAAAAAGCGGATAGTCAGCATGAAGCTGGATGCATTCTAGCGTCGTTAAACTCTTTGGAAACAGGAATAATGTGCGCTGTCTGGAATCAAATTTTGCAAAGATTTGATGTTTGTAGCAAGATCCTACAGTCCTCGGCAGTGGATTTGAGTGCTGCGAGTGACTTGCTAAGTAGCCTTTCGGGGTTTGTACAAGGGAATCAGGAACGATTTTCCAATTATGAAGCTAAAGGCAAAGATCTTCTAGAGCAAAATGTGACGAGTATAGAATCGTCAGTAAACGCCAAAGAAAACGCAAGCGCCACCATGACGAGCTGCAGCGTGTCGACGCAGAGACCGAATTTACGTCAGGATCAGAGCGATTCCGTGTAACTACATTTAATGTCATAGTGGACCGAATCATATCTGCCATTGATCTCAGAGCTAATGCTTATGCCAAATTTTCAAAAAGGTTTGATGCAGTACTTCGCTGGAACAAGTTTACTGAACACGAAGCCGAAGCAGCTTTTGCGGCAACTGTCAGCTGATTATCCAGATGACCTTGCAGAAGATTTTTTTCTCAGAATACAAACAATTTGTCATATTCATGAAACAGAGCCAGGAAATAAATGATATTTCGTCTCCTTCAGCCATATATCGCTTCCTCAAGACGGTCTGGAGCTTGCATTTCCCAACATTGAGATTACGCTACGAATATTCGTTTCGCTAATGGTTACCGACTGCTCAGGTGAACGATCATTTTGAAGGCTCAAGTTAGTCAAAAACTTTTATCGTTCAACAATGGAGGAAGAAAGACTTTCAGCTCTTGTGCTTATGAGTGTTGAATCTGAATTACTTCGCAGCCTTGAATTCGCGGACTTAGTGGACACATTTGCTGAAATGAAGAGCCGTAAGAAAGATTTGTAGGAACTGATAGGTGGATACAGACAGACAACATGCAAAGGTAAGAAACGACATGAAATATAATTGGTATTTGTTAAAATGTATATTGGTCATAGTATTTGTGAAGTGTTTTCTGTGCCACAGTATAGAGAATTAGTGAATGTGAGCTAGTGGAACATACCAGTATCTGAAACGTTTTCGGCAAACAGGCCACATCAAACCATCAGCCCACAGGCCACAATGAGCTTGAGACGGCCCTGTGTCCGACGTATTTTTACTGCTGTTATATTACATACTGTTCTATTTTATGGCATTGTTTTGTTGTTTTTTTGGTCAGACACAGCTTCGTCTGTGTCTGGCGACCTTCATGGGTGCGTTGATCGCATTTGTGTCAGAAGTACCATAGAGGTCTGGCCATGTGGACCTAAGCAATCTGCGGTAAGAATTTTTTAGCATGGCCAAAGACTGTGCGACCTCTCATATAGCGATCTTATGCGGTCATCCCTATACGGTAGTTTTGATTAGGCATTGCAGCAAAGCAATATGTACCTGATTCACATCGCTAGAGCATAAGTTTTCGGTCTTAGTGAATCCTGCAGTGTGGTTCATGTTCAATATTATTCAGTGCTCGGTTATTCAGTACATTGAATCATTGAATAGTTAACCGAGAACGAAATGTAATTGTGAAAATAGGAGAAACGACATTACGTGAAAATTAGATTACCGCCAGTGAGGTCTTGAAAATAATTTCAGGTACAAAAATGCCTAGGCTTATTTGAGCGAAACAAACGAAATGACGATTCAACCTTAGTACCTATATATAAGCAAGGGGGTTGATTTTCTCGGGGGCTTCTAATGAATCTTCCACCAAACTAGACAACTGCGCCTCCAAAGGGGCCAAACCGAACACCGTCGTAAAGCACGCCTGTAGCCTGCTAAGCTAATCGACACCCTGGAAGTAGGTGCACATTATCTGCCTCTCTCTTAAGAGTCGAGGAAGCCGGGGTCGTATCGGCACCGTTCAGTAGCAAGCTGACAGTGCATCTGGGTGGCCCACCTTGACTAGTGGGAAGATTTTTTGTTTTGTAGTGTTGCAATTTGAAAATTTCGACATTATGTTGATTACATTATTGCCTATTTTCAGCGATGACTCATTAGTTGTTTTTATATATTGTTAGTTTAATGAAGCCGATTTCTACATTTTGTAATTGCTGAAAATCGTATTTTTTGACGACGAGCCAATCCATGCTGGTGAATGAAGACCCTAGTTTTGGTCAGAAAGTTTGGTACCAAATTAACGCGTCTATTTCATTAGTTATTTGGGTTCTAGGGCCAGTGTGTAGACCACCAACTAATCAAACCATGAGTCGTTGAAAATTTGGCAAATTAGGGTATTCTCGACAGTTTTTCAGCTAAACTTGGCAGTTTAGGGTATTCTGGACAGTCACAAATATGACACCTCGTTTTAAAACTTCAACCGACATCTTCAATTCAGCGGTATGCGAGGACATACGCGAGTTTTTGAATCTTTCAATTTTATTGCGACACTCATCTTGTTCATAGGTGTCCAAGGTTCGTCGGCTTAGTTCTGGGATTTCTTAAGCATTTTTCGGGAAACATCAACTTTAATGTTGCCCACAAAAATTAAAAAATGCCAGGTTTGCGCAGGTATAATCTTGCTACTAACTAGAATAATTCTGCTGTTGAGGTTATACGCAAAAATACTTTCTCCACGTAAATTTTTCCTGATTGTTCGGCTAAAATTTTAGTGTAGCTTTCTCTGTTGCACTAATAGTTTTGCGAAATTTTGCACATTTGGTTTCAAAATATCAAATTTTTTCTTGCCTAGCGCAAAATTGCTAACTAATATTTCCTCTTATTAAATATACATAAGTTGACATGTTTGAGCTACGGTACTTTAAACCATATAAACCAAAAGGAATCAATGCTAGGCAGTAAATTTGACACAAAATATAGTAATAAAATGAAAAACTTTGCTTACCCAGCAAAAAATATAACAAAACAAAGCAACCATTGGACACACGAAACATTGAATTCGATCGATGGTCGAACCGTACTGTCGCATACTGGACATCTGGTAAGTGGTGCAACTAAATTGAACGATTCATCCAAGATATTGCTCGCATTGGTTTCGCTTAAACCGCGACCTCTTCTGTCGGTTCCGTTTGTTTGACCATTTGTAGCAGTTTCAATTCCGCTGTGAACCGTGTTGTTGTTTGTGGTTGGTGTTAGTGGTGACGATTCGATTGCTGCTGTAGAATTAAGAAAAAATGCTTTAAATTACATTTTATGCTTAACAACAAGACGGTACTATCAGTGTAAGAACTTCTCTCTTACCATTTTTTGAAAAAAATTATCAAGATCTATCTAATTTATAACAAAACTTTTGCTTCATTTAGGCAGTGCTTCTTCTTCCACAATGGTATAACATCTACCCATAGCACAAAATTCAGCTACAAAAGCATTGATTGTGTATGTGCTTGTATGTTTGTTAAACGTATTTCATTATTGTACTGTAGACTGCTGTATTTCTTATTTATGTCTGTACAGCATATGGTAATGGAGGCTAAAAGAGATCCAAACTCTAAGCAAACGAAACTGGCTTATATATTACTTTGATTAGGAGGTTGTGTCTGATTAAATTTTTAACGTCCAGTGGCCGCAAATGAGGATTGTGATCTGTAGCTTCCACTAAGTTTGTAACATACATTATATAACATAAAACTGCCAGAAATATATCAAAAGGTAGTTGTAGCATGGCTAGCCGTATGTTGAAATTTTTGTACGCACGGTTGTACAGTTTTAGTATAATGCCCATGTAAATACCTTAACTCTAGCTTCAGCATCTAACTTATGCTTAATATATCACGTACTAAACAATCCGCACATAGCTTTCACCTTCAGCTTGACTTTAACAGAAGCACAATCGGACAAACATAATGGAAGTTATTTTATCGGATGGAACAATATGTACTCAGTTCCATGATATTATTACATAGATGTATTTACGCAATTCGTTGTAGCGATGAACCATAGTGAAACCATGTTCTTGCACACCACTGTTCATGCTACTCGGCTGCTTGTAAATTTTTTATTGTGTGTAGATGAGCTTGTTTCTGGAGATTCAATGCACTATAAAACATTTAAGGCAGCACATTTATTTTAGAAGTATTTGTGCATAATTTTACACGAACTAATAGAAATCCTTAAAACTGTGGATTTCGCTCCGAGTGTCTCACGTGAATACTGGATCTTTTAACTTTGATGTATGATTTTTGACAGACAAGCGCAAATCATTTGTTTTGTTAAAACAACATTAATTTTTACACCATGCTATGGTATAAATGTTATGTTATGTTATAATGTTATAGTAGTGGTAATGGGTTACATAGTATTTTTTTCAAATAACAATAAAGATAGTTAACATTAAAATTTGTAATTTTAAATTTGTGTTCGGCAACGGCGTTGAATGCTGTCGGCCAGCCGTTAGAAATTTTCCCCTGTAGGCTCCGCAAGATTCGTCGGCGGACCAGAGCGACGGCGGTCGAGGTCTATGCTCTTAGCGCCGTATTTATAGCATTGTGTATTAAAGCAAAGTACCGGCATATTTTTATGTAACCGCTAACGACGAAACATATGATACGTTAAATGAGTTCGATGCAGTATATATCGTTAGATATTAAAATATATAGAAGTATTTCAAGGCAAAATCCGAATCTTGATTATCATCTTATTCAACGTGATGTAAACGAAATGCTATGCCAAGACATAGCAGATATGCGTTTCTGCTCGTCTTTGATCTTACTTCGCTATGCAATGATCGAGCTAATCCATTCCTTTCACATTTTATTCAGTAATAAGTATTGTTCTTCAAAATGGCCACTCTTGTTAATCAAGGCGGCCCAAGTAACACTGAGAGGCGGTACGTTATAACGTTAGAAAAGGCAGTTTAGAGCTTGGTTCGGCGGCGGCAGCCCCCCCCCCCCCAACTTAGGCTTTAGCTTTATGTATGTCTCATATAAGGATCTTAGCTTAGGCTAAGACTAAGGCTTACGCTTAGTTAAAGGCTAGAGAAAACAGAAACATAGAAAAAGTTCAATGGTATTTTAGTCGTCGACTAGCCTACCGTATGAACATACCACTCATCTCGTATAATGAATGGATTTCAAAGCTACATTTGAATTATGTAGGCTTCATATAGTTTTTGTAAGTGTTAATCCAATAACATGGATTTATTGAATTTAATATACATACAAACAATGATTTGTGCCCTGTTGAGATTCTAGTCGTACGAGAGACTATTCATAAAAGTTGGAAATATCCTACAGCGGTAATGACATTTGAAAGCACTCTTTTTAATTTACATTGAATTTAATATACATACAAAAAATGATTTACGTCTTTTGAGATTCTAGTCGTACCGGAAACTATTCATAAAAGTTGGAAATATCCTACAGCGGGTACGACATTTGAAAGCACTCTTTTTAATTTACATTGGATTTAATATACATTCAAACAATGATTTACGCCTTGTTGAGATTCTAGTGTTACGAAAGACTATTCATAAAAGTTGGAAATACCCTACAGTGATAATGATATTTGAAAGGACTCGTTTTAATTTACATTGAATTTAAAATACATACAAACAATGATTTACGCCCTGTTGAGATTCTAGTCGCACGAGAGAGTATTCGTAAAAGTTGGAAATAGTCTACAGCTGTAATGACATTTGAAAGCACTCTTTTTAATTTACATTGAATTTAATATACATACAAACAATGGTTTACGCCCTGTTGAGATTCTAGTCGTACGAGAAACAATTCATAAACGTTCGAAATACTCTACAACGGTAATGACATTTGAAAGCACTCTTTTTAATTTACATTATATTTAATCTACATACAAACAATGATTTATGCCCTGTTGAGATTCTAGTCGTACCAGAGAGTATTCGTAAAAGTTGGAAATAGTCTACAGCTGTAATGACATTTGAAAGCACTCTTTTTAATTTACATTGAATTTAATATACATACAAACAATGGTTTACGCAGTGTTGAGATTCTAGTGTTACGAAAGACTATTCATAAAAGTTGGAAATACCCTACAGTGATAATGATATTTGAAAGGACTCGTTTTAATTTACATTGAATTTAAAATACATACAAACAATGATTTACGCCCTGTTGAGATTCTAGTCGTACGAGAAACTATTCATAAAAGTTCGAAATACTCTACAACGGTAATGACATTTTAAAGCACTCTTTCTAATTTACATTGAATTTAATATACATACAAACAATAATTTACGCCCTGTTGAGATTCTAGTCGTACAAGAAACTATTCATAAAAGTTCGAAATACTCTACAACGGTAATGACATTTGAAAGCACTCTTTTTAATGTGGCGTTTACGTTATAAAGGACCCCCATGTGAAAGTTTTGTCTCCCAATCGTCTAGACCATACCATCCAGTGGTATACGGTATATACCTACACTATATAATGCAGTAGATGGTGTACCACACACCATCAACTTAATTATAGTGGCTAAATCTACCTTTTGTTTATTACTGACGGTGTCTAGGACACCATCCATAAACACATGTAAGGCGTGTAAATAAGAGCATGGTGTAGCTAGCACCATATAAATTTTATGGTGTTGTTTACGCCATGCTATTATCGACACTACACTACTATGTGTACTATCAGAAAATACAATCACAGACACCATGGTGTCAAACACAACATAGATTTGATGGTGGCAGAGACACTGAGGGTGGACAAAACTTTCAGATGGGAATCCTTTATAACGTATACGCTGCATAATATACATTGAATTTAATATACATACAAACAATGATTTTCGCCCTGTTGAGATTCTAGTCGTACGAGAGAGTATTCGTAAAAGTTGGAAATAGTCTACAGCTGTAATGACATTTGAAAGCACTCTTTTTAATTTACATTGAATTTAATATACATACAAACATATTTTCGCCCTGTTGAGATTCTGGAGCGCAGAGATCTCAAAAAAGCTAGCTACGAATGAACATCAAAGTGACATTGAAAGCACTCTTTTTCACAAAATTTACATTGAATTTAATATACATACAAACAATGATTTACGCCCTGTTGAGATTCTAGTCGTACGAGAAACTATTCATAAAAGTTCGAAATACTCCCCCTACAACGGTAATGACATTTGAAAGCACTCTTTTTAATTTACATTGAATTTAATATCCCCCACACCCCCCCCCCCCACATACAAACAATGGTTTACGCCCTGTTGAGATTCTAGTCGTACGAGAAACAATTCATAAACGTTCGAAATACTCTACAACGGTAATGACATTTGAAAGCACTCTTTTTAATGTGGCGTTTACGTTATAAAGGACCCCCATGTGAAAGTTTTGTCCCCCAATGGTCTAGACCATACCATCCAGTGGTATACGGTATATACCTACACTATATAATGCAGTAGATGGTGTACCACACACCATCAACTTAATTATAGTGGCTAAATCTACCTTTTGTTTATTACTGACGGTGTCAAGGACACCATCCATAAACACATATAAGGCGTGTAAATAAGAGCATGGTGTAGCTAACACCATATACATTTTATGGTGTTGTTTACGCCATGCTATTATCGACTGTACACTACTATGTGTACTATCAGAAAATGCAATCACAGACACCATGGTGTCAAAGACACCATAGATTTGATGGTGGCAGAGACACTGAGGGTGGACAAAACTTTCAGATGGGAATCCTTTATAACGTATCGTACGAGAGAGTATTCGTAAAAGTTGGAAATAGTCTACAGCTGTAATGACATTTGAAAGCACTCTTTTTAATTTACATTGAATTTAATATACATACAAACAATAATTTACGCCCTGTTGAGATTCTAGTCGTACCGGAAACTATTCATAAAAGTTGGAAATATCCTACAGCGGGTACGACATTTGAAAGCACTCTTTTTAATTTACATTGGATTTAATATACATTCAAACAATGATTTACGCCTTGTTGAGATTCTAGTGTTACGAAAGACTATTCATAAAATTTGGAAATACCCTACAGTGATAATGATATTTGAAAGGACTCTTTTTAATTTACATTGAATTTAAAATACATACAAACAATGATTTACGCCCTGTTGAGATTCTAGTCGCACGAGAGAGTATTCGTAAAAGTTGGAAATAGTCTACAGCTGTAATGACATTTGAAAGCACTCTTTTTAATTTACATTGAATTTAATATACATACAAACAATGGTTTACGCCCTGTTGAGATTCTAGTCGTACGAGAAACAATTCATAAACGTTCGAAATACTCTACAACGGTAATGACATTTGAAAGCACTCTTTTTAATTTACATTATATGTAATCTACATACAAACAATGATTTATGCCCTGTTGAGATTCTAGTCGTACCAGAGAGTATTCGTAAAAGTTGGAAATAGTCTACAGCTGTAATGACATTTGAAAGCACTCTTTTTAATTTACATTGAATTTAATATACATACAAACAATGGTTTACGCAGTGTTGAGTGTTGATTTATAGTGTTACGAGAACTATTTAAAAGTTGAAATACCATGTATGAATTTAAAGACTGTTTTAATTTACATTGAATTTAATATACATACAAACAATGGTTTACGCAGTGTTGAGATTCTAGTCGTACGAGAAACTATTCATAAAAGTTCGAAATACTCTACAACGGTAATGACATTTTAAAGCACTCTTTCTAATTTACATTGAATTTAATATACATACAAACAATAATTTACGCCCTGTTGAGATTCTAGTCGTACAAGAAACTATTCATAAAAGTTCGAAATACTCTACAACGGTAATGACATTTGAAAGCACTCTTTTTAATGTGGCGTTTACGTTATAAAGGACCCCCATGTGAAAGTTTTGTCCCCCAATGGTCTAGACCATACCATCCAGTGGTATACGGTATATACCTACACTATATAATGCAGTAGATGGTGTACCACACACCATCAACTTAATTATAGTGGCTAAATCTACCTTTTGTTTATTACTGACGGTGTCTAGGACACCATCCATAAACACATGTAAGGCGTGTAAATAAGAGCATGGTGTAGCTAACACCATATAAATTTTATGGTGTTGTTTACGCCATGCTATTATCGACACTACACTACTATTTGTACTATCAGAAAATACAATCACAGACACCATGGTGTCAAACACAACATAGATTTGATGGTGGCATAGACACTGAGGGTGGACAAAACTTTCAGATGGGAATCCTTTATAACGTATACGCTGCATAATATACATTGAATTTAATATACATACAAACAATGATTTTCGCCCTGTTGAGATTCTAGTCGTACGAGAGAGTATTCGTAAAAGTTGGAAATAGTCTACAGCTGTAATGACATTTGAAAGCACTCTTTTTAATTTACATTGAATTTAATATACATACAAACAATCATTTACGCCCTGTTGAGATTCTAGTCGTACGAGAAACTATTCATAAAAGTTCGAAATACTCTACAACGGTAATGACATTTGAAAGCACTCTTTTTAATTTACATTGAATTTAATATACATACAAACAATGGTTTACGCCCTGTTGAGATTCTAGTCGTACGAGAAACAATTCATAAACGTTCGAAATACTCTACAACGGTAATGACATTTGAAAGCACTCTTTTTAATGTGGCGTTTACGTTATAAAGGACCCCCATGTGAAAGTTTTGTCCCCCAATGGTCTAGACCATACCATCCAGTGGTATACGGTATATACCTACACTATATAATGCAGTAGATGGTGTACCACACACCATCAACTTAATTATAGTGGCTAAATCTACCTTTTGTTTATTACTGACGGTGTCAAGGACACCATCCATAAACACATATAAGGCGTGTAAATAAGAGCATGGTGTAGCTAACACCATATACATTTTATGGTGTTGTTTACGCCATGCTATTATCGACTGTACACTACTATGTGTACTATCAGAAAATGCAATCACAGACACCATGGTGTCAAAGACACCATAGATTTGATGGTGGCAGAGACACTGAGGGTGGACAAAACTTTCAGATGGGAATCCTTTATAACGTATCGTACGAGAGAGTATTCGTAAAAGTTGGAAATAGTCTACAGCTGTAATGACATTTGAAAGCACTCTTTTTAATTTTACATTGAATTTAATATACATACAAACAATCATTTACGCCCTGTTGAGATTCTAGTCGTACCGGAAACTATTCATAAAAGTTGGAAATATCCTACAGCGGGTACGACATTTGAAAGCACTCTTTTTAATTTACATTGGATTTAATATACATTCAAACAATGATTTACGCCTTGTTGAGATTCTAGTGTTACGAAAGACTATTCATAAAATTTGGAAATACCCTACAGTGATAATGATATTTGAAAGGACTCTTTTTAATTTACATTGAATTTAAAATACATACAAACAATGATTTACGCCCTGTTGAGATTCTAGTCGCACGAGAGAGTATTCGTAAAAGTTGGAAATAGTCTACAGCTGTAATGACATTTGAAAGCACTCTTTTTAATTTACATTGAATTTAATATACATACAAACAATGGTTTACGCCCTGTTGAGATTCTAGTCGTACGAGAAACAATTCATAAACGTTCGAAATACTCTACAACGGTAATGACATTTGAAAGCACTCTTTTTAATTTACATTATATGTAATCTACATACAAACAATGATTTATGCCCTGTTGAGATTCTAGTCGTACCAGAGAGTATTCGTAAAAGTTGGAAATAGTCTACAGCTGTAATGACATTTGAAAGCACTCTTTTTAATTTACATTGAATTTAATATACATACAAACAATGGTTTACGCAGTGTTGAGATTCTAGTCGTACGAGAAACTATTCATAAAAGTTCGAAATACTCTACAACGGTAATGACATTTTAAAGCACTCTTTCTAATTTACATTGAATTTAATATACATACAAACAATAATTTACGCCCTGTTGAGATTCTAGTCGTACAAGAAACTATTCATAAAAGTTCGAAATACTCTACAACGGTAATGACATTTGAAAGCACTCTTTTTAATGTGGCGTTTACGTTATAAAGGACCCCCATGTGAAAGTTTTGTCCCAATAGTTCTAGAACCATACCATGCCAGTGGTATACGGTATATACCTACACTATATAATGCAGTAGATGGTGTACCACACACCATCAACTTAATTATAGTGGCTAAATCTACCTTTTGTTTATTACTGACGGTGTCTAGGACACCATCCATAAACACATGTAAGGCGTGTAAATAAGAGCATGGTGTAGCTAACACCATATAAATTTTATGGTGTTGTTTACGCCATGCTATTATCGACACTACACTACTATTTGTACTATCAGAAAATACAATCACAGACACCATGGTGTCAAACACAACATAGATTTGATGGTGGCATAGACACTGAGGGTGGACAAAACTTTCAGATGGGAATCCTTTATAACGTATACGCTGCATAATATACATTGAATTTAATATACATACAAACAATAATTTTCGCCCTGTTGAGATTCTAGTCGTACGAGAGAGTATTCGTAAAAGTTGGAAATAGTCTACAGCTGTAATGACATTTGAAAGCACTCTTTTTAATTTACATTGAATTTAATATACATACAAACAATCATTTACGCCCTGTTGAGATTCTAGTCGTACGAGAAACTATTCATAAAAGTTCGAAATACTCTACAACGGTAATGACATTTGAAAGCACTCTTTTTAATTTACATTGAATTTAATATACATACAAACAATGGTTTACGCCCTGTTGAGATTCTAGTCCTACGAGAAACAATTCATAAACGTTCGAAATACTCTACAACGGTAATGACATTTGAAAGCACTCTTTTAATGTGGCGTTTACGTTATAAAGGACCCCCATGTGAAAGTTTTGTCCCCCAATGGTCTAGACCATACCATCCAGTGGTATACGGTATATACCTACACTATATAATGCAGTAGATGGTGTACCACACACCATCAACTTAATTATAGTGGCTAAATCTACCTTTTGTTTATTACTGACGGTGTCAAGGACACCATCCATAAACACATATAAGGCGTGTAAATAAGAGCATGGTGTAGCTAACACCATATAAATTTTATGGTGTTGTTTACGCCATGCTATTATCGACACTACACTACTATGTGTACTATCAGAAAATGCAATCACAGACACCATGGTGTCAGAGACACCATAGATTTTATGGTGGCAGAGACACTGAGGGTGGACAAAACTTTCAGATGGGAATCCTTTATAACGTATACGCTGCATAATATACATTGAATTTAATATACATACAAACAATGATTTACGCCCTGTTGAGATTCTAGTCGTACGAGAGAGTATTCGTAAAAGTTGGAAATAGTCTACAGCTGTAATGACATTTGAAAGCACTCTTTTTAATTTACATTGAATTTAATATACATAGAAACAATCATTTACGCCCTGTTGAGATTCTAGTCGTACGAGAAACTATTCATAAAAGTTCGAAATACTCTACAACGGTAATGACATTTGAAAGCACTCTTTTTAATTTACATTGAATTTAATATACATACAAACAATCATTTACGCCCTGTTGAGATTCTAGTCGTACGAGAAACTATTCATAAAAGTTCGAAATACTCTACAACGGTAATGACATTTGAAAGCACTCTTTTTAATTTACATTGAATTTAATATACATACAAACAATGGTTTACGCCCTGTTGAGATTCTAGTCGTACGAGAAACAATTCATAAACGTTCGAAATACTCTACAACGGTAATGACATTTGAAAGCACTCTTTTTAATGTGGCGTTTACGTTATAAAGGACCCCCATGTGAAAGTTTTGTCCCCCAATGGTCTAGACCATACCATCCAGTGGTATACGGTATATACCTACACTATATAATGCAGTAGATGGTGTACCACACACCATCAACTTAATTATAGTGGCTAAATCTACCTTTTGTTTATTACTGACGGTGTCAAGGACACCATCCATAAACACATATAAGGTGTGTAAATAAGAGCATGGTGTAGCTAACACCATATAAATTTTATGGTGTTGTTTACGCCATGCTATTAGCGACACTACACTACTATGTGTACTATCAGAAAATGCAATCACAGACACCATGGTGTCAAAGACACCATAGATTTGATGGTGGCAGAGACACTGAGGGTGGACAAAACTTTCAGATGGGAATCCTTTATAACGTATCGTACGAGAGAGTATTCGTAAAAGTTGGAAATAGTCTACAGCTGTAATGACATTTGAAAGCACTCTTTTTAATTTACATTGAATTTAATATACATACAAACAATCATTTACGCCCTGTTGAGATTCTAGTCGTACGAGAAACTATTCATAAAAGTTCGAAATACTCTACAACGGTAATGACATTTGAAAGCACTCTTTTTTATTTACATTGAATTTAATATACATACAAACAATGGTTTACGCCCTGTTGAGATTCTAGTCGTACGAGAAACAATTCATAAACGTTCGAAATACTCTACAACGGTAATGACATTTGAAAGCACTCTTTTTAATGTGGCGTTTACGTTATAAAGGACCCCCATGTGAAAGTTTTGTCCCCCAATGGTCTGGACCATACCATCCAGTGGTATACGGTATATACCTACACTATATAATGCAGTAGATGGTGTACCACACACCATCAACTTAATTATAGTGGCTAAATCTACCTTTTGTTTATTACTGACGGTGTCAAGGACACCATCCATAAAAACATATAAGGCGTGTAAATAAGAGCATGGTGTAGCTAACACCATATAAATTTTATGGTGTTGTTTACGCCATGCTATTATCGACACTACACTACTATGTGTAATATCAGAAAATACAATCACAGACACCATGGTGTCAAAGACACCATAGATTTGATGGTGGCAGAGACACTGAGGGTGGACAAAACTTTCAGATGGGAATCCTTTATAACGTATACGCTGCATAATATACATTGAATTTAATATACATACAAACAATGATTTACGCCCTGTTGAGATTCTAGTCGTACGAGAGAGTATTCGTAAAAGTTGGAAATAGTCTACAGCTGTAATGACATTTGAAAGCACTCTTTTTAATTTACATTGAATTTAATATACATAGAAACAATCATTTACGCCCTGTTGAGATTCTAGTCGTACGAGAAATATCATAAACGTCGAAAACTCCGACGGAAAACATGAAAAGATTGAATTACAGATCAATATAATAAATAACACGCCACCCGGAGATTCTAGCGTACCAAATTCATAAAAGTTCGAAATACTCTACAACGGTAATGACATTTGAAAGCACTCTTTTTAATTTACATTGAATTTAATATACATACAAACAATGATTTATGCCCTGTTGAGATTCAAAAAAAAAAAAACCAAAACCCAACAACAAACCCCACCAACAACAAAACCTAGTCGTACCAGAAACTAATCATAAACGTTCGAAATACTCTACGACGGTAATAACATTTGAAAGCACTCTTTTTAATTTACATTGAATTTAATATACATACAAACAATGATTTACGCCCTGTTGAGATTCTAGTCGTACCAGAAACTATTCATAAAAGTTGGAAATATCCTACAGCGGTAATGACATTTGAAAGCACTCTTTTTAATTTACATTGAATTTAATATACATACAAACAATGATTTACGCCCTGTTGAGATTCTGGTCGTACCAGAAACTAATCATAAAAGTTGGAAATATCCTACAGCGGTAATGACATTTGAAAGCACTCTTTTTAATTTACATTGGATTTAATATACATACAAACACTCATTTACGCCCTGTTGAGATTCTAGTCGTACGAGAAACTATTCATAAAAGTTCGAAATACTCTACAAGGGCAATGATATTTGAAAGCACTCTTTTTAATTTACATTGAATTTAATGTACATACAAACAATGATTTACGCCCTGTTGAGATTCTTGTCGTACGAGAGAGTATTCGTAAAAGTTGGAAATACCCTACAGCGGTAATGACATTTGAAAGCACTCTTTTCTACGTCATTCAGCTGATATTTACGATCTACCGCTTATTCTCGCCAGCTCTTTAAAGAGTTTAAATAAACGCTTAAAATGTATAGATTTAAGTAATTTCTTAAGAATAAAGCTTAGGAAATGACTTTTTAGAAATGTTCTAGAAGAACAGCGTGGTTTAGCCTCAAATTTATAACGCTATAAATGGCCTAAATTTTTAAATTTGATCGTTATATGTATAGTTGCAACATCGTTTGTATTGTGGTGCCATGAAATTGGCACACAATAAGAAATATACATATTTGACTATATCTGCAGATTTGCTCAATTTGGGCAAAAATAACTCGGCAAGTATTATCAAGTATTCAGCTTAGATCAGTCAGCTAGTATTAGTTGTAGACGGACTCACAAGGTATCATTGAACTCAAAGCATCGTGCTGCACCTATCTAAGCCGTTTAGAGTGAGCTGCCAACTATATTCACCACATCAGAATACAGTTGACAAATAAAATACTCTACAAGGGCAATGATATTTGAAAGCACTCTTTTTAATTTACATTGAATTTAATGTACATACAAACAATGATTTACGCCCTGTTGAGATTCTTGTCGTACGAGAGAGTATTCGTAAAAGTTGGAAATACCCTACAGCGGTAATGACATTTGAAAGCACTCTTTTCTACGTCATTCAGCTGATATTTACGATCTACCGCTTATTCTCGCCAGCTCTTTAAAGAGTTTAAATAAACGCTTAAAATGTATAGATTTAAGTAATTTCTTAAGAATAAAGCTTAGGAAATGACTTTTTAGAAATGTTCTAGAAGAACAGCGTGGTTTAGCCTCAAATTTATAACGCTATAAATGGCCTAAATTTTTAAATTTGATCGTTATATGTATAGTTGCAACATCGTTTGTATTGTGGTGCCATGAAATAAAATAAATAACCAAAATTGTTTAATCCATTTCATAACACTTGTTTTTTCCGTCTAATACATTTTGGGCGAATTGTCATTTCCGCGAATTCTCTTTTTTCCGAAAACCACCATTTTACAAAGTTTTATTTGTTAAGCGGCATGTCGTTTCCGCGAAAATCGAATTCTATAAATTGTGGTATGGGCGACAAATTAATATGACCGCATCCCGATATAGAGTCCTTACCCACTTTCTCCACTAATTGACATTTATCAATTTATTTATGTCTCATATTTCAGTTTTTCTACTGATATATTACCCGGATTGTTATATCATATCTTATAATGGATAAACTACATTTTGTAGGATTAGTGTCTTCCAAATCTGGAAATCGATTAAAAACTTTGGGTTGTCCGAGTAAAAAAACAGCAGCTACATTCATACACTGGTGTTGCACGCAGCAGTAATGCTGGAACAGAGCAAAAACCAATCAAGACGAGTAAAACTTCGTCGTTTTCAAACTGCGCAGTCACGCTGATGACGAAATCGGCGTTGAAATTCGAAAAATCAGTTGTTTCTATGTTAACAGATAGAAAATGAGATCGCTGCAACAATAAGACGTTTCAAGTTGTCTATCTGAGCCCGACCAGACAGTCCGTATTATGTATCGAACCAATCTAAACGTTAAATCGAAATCCGCCATGCTCATTTAACGATCACATTCTTGATGGAATTTGGAGGAACAATAGATTTTTGCGGATATGACAATTTATAGAATTCGACTTTCGCGAAAAACAATTTATAGGATTGGATTTTAGCGAAACGACAACCCTTTTATCAAATAAATGTTTTAAATTATTATTGATTTTCGCAGGAAAAACAATTCGTGGAAATATTAATTCGCGGTTATGACTGCATCCCGTTTATTCAACCAAACTGTTGCGCTAAACACGTTACCATTACTTGAGACAAAAGGAGAGGTTATTTTGTCATTCAGCTAGTTCATATACCAACGTTTTACTTTATGTCGTCGATTAACCTCCCTATTTTACCATTTTTTGGAGCATGGCTTTTAAGGTTCATTTATAATGTTAAATTTGGATATTACTGAGATTCCGTGCAATAGCATATGTATTTGAGAAATACACAATTCCTGTGGCTATTTATCCTGTGGATATTACATTAATTCGGCTCGTAAAAAGCTTCTAGTACCGTGGCGCCACCGATATATATCGGGTGCATAGGAGTATCTAGAAAAAATGCGACGGAGAGCATGCTCTCAATGATCTTGGACGAAAAAATTTCATTGTGACTGCAACAGTTGGTGAAAATGAAAATTAACGCATTTGCCAATATAATGTATCGTATTACTAATACGTGATTAAAGATTGTCGTTTTATATTATATATACCTTAATGTATCATCCGCACTAGTATTTTTATTCAATTTGCTGCACATTAGTGCATTATTGACCATGCTTATATCATGTTAGGATATTTGCAGTATATTACAGCGAACAAAATAATAGTAAGCTGTTTTGGCGCGATGTATAGTCTTTTACCTACGTTTACATACTAGTCGAAGCCATTATTGTATTACTTAACGTAGTGGTAATTTGTCGAGTCTGTGAAGTACATGAACTTGCTTAATAATACTGAAATAACTGTCTGCCTTTCGCACAGTGTGGGGACGTAGGTATTTTGGCCTCCCCAGCCAAGGCTCCCATGCTCATGCCTTCAGGTATTTTTGGATTCTCCGGTTCAGCCCCAGCTATTTTTCTGAAACACTGAGAATTGTCCACTTATTCTTTGTGGTGCAAGAACTGTGCTAGGTTTTTCTTACGGAACTAATAAAATCCCCCTATTTTACCCTGCTGGGCTAGAAAACAATAAAATTGCCGTTAGTCGATAAATTTTCACTATATAATCTGCATTATCATTGTATATTTTTGGTGTGGGTCAGCTATGCATGTTAATGTCGCGTTTGTCAGTCACCGCAGTTATATAATCTGCATTATCATTGTATATTTTTGGTGTGAGTCAGCTATATATGCTAATGTCGCGTTTGTCAATCACCGCAGTTCAGCTAAGGGTTTCCCCAGCTGGACTTCGGGGAATTTCTCGCACCCATGTGCTCCAGTTCGATCTGAGGAATCAGTTCGGTTATCGAAAGCCAGACTATAACAGTTTTGATAAAGACAGCCATTCATTGCCCACTAAATTAGCTGCGTTTTGCTATTGTAATTGTTTTATTTGTATGCTAATGCGGTTATTGCAGAGCTGGATCAAAACGGTGTCTCAATGGTCCCATATCTCTGCAACAGATCGAGTTTAATGGTCTCATTTCGCCGATCTAGTTATCCTATTTAATCTTATGTGTATTATTTGCATATTGTAGGTCCCGAAAACGCAGTTAGCGGGTTTATGTCGTCAACAATTCACGCAACGTGGCCGATGTTCTACTCATTCTGTAAGTTTATGCTTGATATCGCTAATTCAACAATCATACAAGCTATTAGTTATCAACATAGCTTGAAAATCGCAAAGAGATGGTTATCAACATAGCTAAAAATTCGCAAAAACATGGTTATCTTGATTAAACAAAATATTGGCTTGCGTAATTATACTCAAAAACCGGTTTCAAAAACGATTTTTGCAAAAATTATCGAATTCTGAGTGTAGTGAGAGAAACGAGCCAGCCGAAAACTAGCCGTAAATATAGTGGTTTAATAAAAACTGTATATATACAGTGATTTAGTTTTACAATTCCCTTTATTCGTTTTTAGAGTAACTGTTTCCCGATCGCTAACAGCCGAAGATAAGTTTATGGTTCTGCAGCACTGGAGGACCGACTATCCATATTTAGCTCAAATTAAGGTTCGAATTGAACGCCGATACCGTCTGCTGTCGAGTCACCAGTACTCATTTCCATAACTAGCTGTAAGCAGGATTATAAAGAAGATGCTTTCCTGAATTATATTCTACTTACATTATTCATCGTAAAAGTGTACTTTTTTAGTTATTTGTAATCATTTGATATCCGCGTTCTATCAGGATTTTGCTGGAGGGATGATTTCTCCTTGCCCGCCAGACTTCACTCATGCTCTTTGCTTGTTCTTTCGACATTTCTTCGGGGCCCATTTCTTCGGTAAATTTCTGTGTGTCCGCGGCCTAAAACATCGCTCGCCTAGTTCCGTTCTTGCCCACAGTCTTTCGTTCTCATTCTGTTTTGTTCCATTTTTATTCTGGCTGTGCACTCTCTTTACGGCGCACATTCTTTTACCGCACTTTGCGTGCGTTCTCGGTGTTTTCCTTCGGTTGCTGTTTCGCCGTACGTTGTGGTGTACGGTTGGCCGTCTTATTTTACTGCTCTCTATCGACAGTCTTGGTGAGCATCTACGGCATGTGTTTTATTTCGCTTCGAGTGTCTTTTACTTTACTTTATCCGTGTTCGGATGTTTCTCCTGTTTCAGTATATCTCCTTCACTTTAACAAGCTTTTGCTTAATTTAGTTTTGCGTGCGACACTTTGTTGCATTGCCGCCTGTCGGGCTAATTTCACATCAAGGCGAAACACTCAAGCAATTTTTTATGATGAATTACATCCACATGCTTTTTCGTCGGTGATTAGTGGCATTCACAGCCACGGCAGACTCTTTATTGAAAATTGTTTGTCGAATCGTAAATCAATAACGCTTGGGCTTCTGGCGTTCGTAGCTTTCCTCGACCCTCTCGAGTAACTTGGTGGTAACGTTATGTAACCAATAAGTATTCAAGCGCTTTTGAGGCGCGTTTTGTTGATACGCTCGATGACTCCGGCAAAATACTAATATCTCAGTACATTGTTATCTTGGTATGACAGAACACAGGGGCGTGACAAGGGTACATCGGGACGGTATTCAAAGCTTATGCTGTTTCAACTGCTTCACGGCATCAGGCTTGTATCGAGTAATATATACGAAGTAAATCAAACAAGTTCTAAGTGTTACTGTAAAAAAATTCACTCATTGGCTTTTGGGCACCTTTTTGTGTCTACACGCTTACTTCCAACCAGTCGGATGAGGCCAGGAATCGTCGTAGAGTACGTGTTATAGAGAAACCAGATTACAAAATTTTATTCAGGTAGACGTAAACAGTTGATTTTGTGGATTTATATTTTGCATCCTACAATAACATCTTACAACGTTTTTAACTAATTTCTTTTACCGTATATGAATAGAACATATTCATGTATTTGTTTTTGGATCTGAATTTTTGGTCCTTCCGTTGTTTGATCACTATCTTCTTCATGTAGCTCGGCTGATTTTACTAACTAATCGTATAGTGTAAAGGCAACGGCGATTGCCACCTTGCTAAACCTAAATGTCATCTTGAGAGGTGCTACTATTTTCGGTGCTGCCCAGTTCGCTCGCGCTTCGGTGAATAATCGTGAATATTCTTGTTTGCCTACGTTTGGTGTGGCGGGGTCGGGCCAAATTGACTTTTCCCTGCGTACAGTGTTAAGCTCAGTTCGGGATAGCTTTGGATTTTTGGCGTATTAGCTGCTCGGCTTATAGGCGCTTGCTTCAATCTAATAGGAATCTACTTCGCAATGCTTAGCCTTACGCCTAAAGCAACTCCGTAATTAGGGGTATAGATCCCTGGCGAAGCGATTCGGCTTAGCTGCCATGAGCTCGAGGTCACTCCCTCTGGATGGGATTTCTGCAACAATCAATTTACCAGCGAATAGAACATCTTAGAGAAACGTATTAATCCAAAAGCAGCACAGCGGAAATAATTTCGCTAACGTATACATTTTCTAGCAAATCAGAAATCTTATCAAAATAAATCAAATCTCACGATGTAAGCTAAGATCTATGGTTCTTTTCCATTATCCCCCCAGCCGGAATTTGTTCAGTTTTGAAGATACAAAGTACATTTCGGTATCAATCGATTCAGCTCGATGATGCGGTTCAGAAAATGCTCATTTTACCCGCATCCCTGAAAAAATTTTTTTCCGATTTTTCGAGGTCCCAATGGTCCCTCGGTAACCGAAATTTTTGTTGGGTACCATTCCATTCCGCTTGATGAGAGAAATCTATTTGTGTGTAGTTCATGGAAATTTACGGTACAGTTAAAAAGTTATGATAGTCCAAGTAACCTTAAGGTCGCGAAAATGAAATGCAGGCCATGCTGTTCTCGATATGCTAAGCCTAACCCTAAGCCTTAGCCTAAGCTGGAATATAGTTGATTTATTTGTTGGTTGATTGTTGATTTGTTGTTGGAAATTTATTGGTCTGATCAGGCGCAATGGTGATAACTCTTCGAAATAAAATAACACATATGTAACCATATTCTCTCAATTCCATCTATGTATAAAAATTCTAGCTTGCACATCTCGTTACATTGCTTAAATTGAAGTTGTACTTAGCCGTCTTCTGTATGAATTAATGTGAACTTCGTGTAATGTTGAACAATCGTTTGCCACAGCGGCGGTGTGAACACAGCTGATTGGAGGGCAATCCTCGTCCGCTAGCCACTACGCTATTTGGAAGCTGTTGCTCGGTTCCTCAAGGAAGGTCGCAAATCTAGCTAATAACAATGTACGTGCAAACGCACGCTACACTGTTGCGTGCAACTCTAGCACATCGTTTCACAATGTGCGCTGTATCAAATGTGTTAAACGGTGCGCGAAAAGATTAGACGAGCGATAGCCTAGACTTTAATTAATGACACATTCGTCAAGGAATTTAATAACATAGTTTTCAATGCCATATATAATTAGATATCGAAGGCCCATCGACTTAGGAGGGGTAGTTGGTTCCGACGGAGAGGCGTGGATTCGGACGCAAGGTGGAAAATATGGCTTAGGGGTCGACCCCTTTAGTTTTAACGTAACCTACACCCTTAGTATTGCCACTTATGGTATTATGTAAACTTATTTATCACTTATGTCGCTGAGAAATGTGGGCTACATGTTATGAGGTTAACGTTATATTGATTTGATGGATCGAGACACAAAAATATCACAATTTGGGCCTCATGTCTTGCTGTTAGTATTCGAGCGCTACAATTTTCGTCATTCGTTGTTTAAATGTGTGTAAGTGGAATTTCCACAGTTAGGTGTGTTAGTATTTACATCAATGAGTAGCTGCCATTTAGTGCATGCATGCATATCTCATCAGGTAACCTTGTCTAATTTTATAAATATGTTCAGGTATTCAACGTCTAGTTTATAACTTATTCAGAAGAACTCGGCTATAAATTTAGCACTGTTAAAGTTAGTTTAGGCCTTTATATACTAGAAACGAATATATAGACAGCGAACGACACTTAAACGTGTGGCATACTAAATTTTGATTAAGTTTTTGCTCCCTGAATTAATTTGCATTGCGAGAATCGATGAGCAATTATGATAGCCGCTAGATATAGACATTAAAGGCTTAAATGGCTCTTTATTGCAAAGATTGGAAGCTTAACTGAAATCTGTATAGGTTTAGTTATGTCCTATTGTTGAAAAATATCAATGCCAGAAAACGATGACATTTTTTGCTTGATTTCACTGGATACTAATATTAGCTTTTTATTTAGAATGCAAAATCATAAGCATAAAAATATCACAACAGCCACCGGACAAGTAGTGAAACTATTGGCAGTAGCCTCAGTGCGCCTATGAAATAGAGCTATATAATTCTGTAATTGAAAATCTAAACAAGCATTCCTTACTATACATCTGAAAAAAAGAAAATTGTTATCCAAGCTTTAAAATTAATAAGTTTTATCGTTCGTATGCCAAATTCATTTAATGTAAAAATGTTAAAATTTCAACCTCCATAGCTTTAAATCTTACATTTATCGGGCATTAAGCCTCATAAAATTTACCCGCCACGAGCAGAGTAATTTTGCCACAGACCTAATCTCAGCTGAGATACTTCAGCCAATTAGGTAAAAAGTTAGTGAATACATATTCCAAAATTAGAGCCTTCATGTGGTTTAATCAAATCAAAACCAACTTTTAATATAACTATCGTATCAAACAAGATACTGGATTTTCTGGAACTACACAATATTCTTGGCTATTAAATAAAATTCCACGAAAAGCTAAATCCGAAAATTCCATTTTGGAGTTAATATAAGTGGAATAAGTTTTTCCGGTGGAGTAAGGTATGGGGTATAATTAAATATATTGTATTTTGTACTTATGTTAAGTCTTGTTCAGCGATAATATTCTTTGCAGTAATATAAAATTTTCTTTGTTTGAAGAAGTTGTAAATACATTATATAAGCAATAATACTATTTTACAAATAAAAATAAATAGAAACAGACACATTTTTCCATATGCCCTGTAGCAATGATTCGTCAAACGTGTTAATTTGACCAATATTATCTGTTGATTCAACGACTATAAACGTTTTTATAGAAACCACTAGAAATTCCAGTTGGCAATGGTTTTTATGTCGTTTAATATGTCGCTACTAAAATGTGATAATTATTTATTATTTCAAATACGCAAAATATCACGTTTTGCACAGCAATATGATTAGGAAATGACGGAGATGCGGAAAAGCTTTTATCTACGCTAAAAACTTTGTTAATGTAACAATTCTCTGTGAAGCAAGAACAATGGCATACAGTAGATCAAACACATGTGTGACCTGTTTGAAGGACAAACGTGTTCACGCAAGTGACCTGCGCCCACTGTTGCCTCGGCCAAATAGATATCATAACTGTATATATAATGCGTGCGAAACTTAACGTGACCCCGTCAACCATACTATTTTACCGATTCATTACAGATATCGAATCGCAAACCATTGTTGCGGAAAACAGGCTTAATTTCATTGGGTTTTTTGCTAACCGAAAATTGGCAAAATCAAGTTCAAGTGCCAGAAATTAGACCTTGTGTTCGAACAGAATTTCTGTTCTTTAATGCATTATCATACAAATTTGGATTATTCAATGTTCGCGAACAAATTTAATGCAAAAGTGATGTCACAATCAAATGGACAAATTTTCGTTCTAAGAAATTTTGGTAATTTTACTTCAATTTTCGCGAACACAAGATAGTTAGATTTCAATCGCGAGCAGTTTTACGCCGAATTTAAATTGACCAAAAAGCATTGCGTAACAAATTTTGTGCAAAAATACAAAACAGGATGGTTGGCGTAACTTAAGTTTACTCGCGCATAACATGACACTTATATTTGCTCAGATTTTTGGACAAAATGCCACGTTCATAACGCTTAGTTATGCAAAATGCTTGGGACCCGCATAGTTATGCAGGTTTCACAGAATAATGAGTGCAAAAAGTGGGCAGTTTTGTCTTTAGCAACCGTCTGCAAGAAACTAAAATCTCTAATGGACGGTTATATGATATTTTAGTTTCTTGCGAACGGCTTCTAGAGATTTTTGTCTTTAATGACTGCTTGTTTGATATTTAAATCTCTAACAGATAGCTGCAAGAGACTTTAGTCTTATATATATAGCCAATAAATACAGAAATCTCTAACAACTTGCTGTTAGAGACTAAAATCTCTTGCAGCTAGCCATAAGAGATTATTGTCTCTAATGACTAGCTGTTAGAGACTTTTGAGTTTACAGCGAGTTATAAAATACAAAAGTCTCCAATAGCTATCCATTAGAATTTCAAATATTTAACGGTTGGCTGTAAGAGATTTTTGTATCTTACAGCTAGGTGTTAGAGACAAAAGTTTCTAAGAGCTAGCCATTAGAAACAAAAATCTGTTATAGCAAGCTCATTACTGATATTGGTGCTTCCTCCAGTTTGATGTTGGTCCTCCCTCCAGTTTAATATTTATGACCCCTCCAGTTTGATATTGGTGGCCCCGTCCAGCTTGATATTGGTCCCCCTCCAGATTAACATTGGTGTCTCCTCCGTTTGATATTGGTGCCCCCTCCAGTTAGATATTGTGCCTCATCTGTGTGATATTGATGTCCCCTCCATTTTGATATTGGTGCCCCCTCCAGGTTGATATTGGTGTCTCCTCCGTTTGATATTGGTGCTCCCTCCAGTTTGATATTGGTGTTTCCTCCGTTTGATATTGGTACCCCCACTGCGCAACTACAGTCAAGACGCTAAGTACCAATTTAGCGCACTACTTATAGAACTATAGTAACCTTTTAGTAACACTTTTATTGAAGTAAAGCAAACTGCAGCTAGCGCCTTGTATCACATTCATCTGTTTTATTACCGTTTGCTAATCATTCGCTATAATTACACTGCTCAAGTCTACTTTATGCCCTGATTATGCACGTCTTTAAATTCATGAACAGGAGGTATCGAAGTTACATATGGCTTTATTCTATGTACCTTACATGCTTCGTGCATTTAAATACCATGTTCAAATGATTACGAAATAACATCATTCCATTACATATATGATAAAACGGATCTTTAAAGGTTAGCTTCTAAGCATCCTGCCGAAAAGACATCGCCACCGAAGATCAGTGAACTCTGTATTTCTCAAATATCAGGAGCCTTATTCACAGAAATTTATTGAATTGCGCAGATAATTTCACTACGATTAATGACAGAAACGACGCATATGTTTGCAACAAGGTAATTTTAATCTTCGGTATTTTTGACAAAAGAATACCTCTGCCATATCTCATGTAAGTTATACCTTATCTGAGTACCATACATTGCAAGCCATTATACACGATGCAATATTTACTATTCAATTTTAACAATCGCGCTAATGAAAATAACACTGTTGCAATGATGCACAGAGCTGTGTCGTGTATAACATTTTCAATAAGCATTTGTATCCTTAAACCGAAACTGGAGTACGAATAAAATGCAATGACCAAGCAGCGACTTAACATGATGAAGAACATATTATCAATGACAGCAACTGTGTGCAAATAAAATGTTAATTGCGGAAACAGATGTGTAAAAAAAATTTTAAGAGGACAGTTTTTCCAAAAACTGCCATATGTGATTCAGAATTTCACTGTGACTGATACACCAGCGCTAGAATTTTTTTGGAAGAAAATAAATTGTGGGGAACTGCTTTTGACTTCTACATCTATTTGAAGAGACAAGAAATGTAATATGTTTAATCTGGCAACTATTTATTTTAGTATCTCGCCGCTGTATTCAACTGCACGTACAACACAAGATCAAATCAAATCTATTCAAATAATAGTAATTTTTGTATATCTGGGAATATTTCAATAAGGAACGTATGCAACTTGCATATAATTGATGATAATATTCTTATTATTTATGTTGTGCGCCTAATTAGAAACTTTTTCTAAGAAAATTCCGATAACAAGCATATTTAGAAACCAACCATCTTGATTGCATCACCTATCGCCAAAACCTCATTGAACGTCTGAAAATAAGAACGAACCCTTCAAAATCGCTTCACTCTATGTTTTCCCATGCAGTTAAAAACGGCGGTATCTTATCCACTTCCGCAAAGTTTTGACAAGTGATTCATTGGAAGTTGACACCGGGAGTGTATATTCGTTTGTTTGCGAACAAAGTCAAATCCAAATTCCAGGGGTGCGAATATCTAACTGGAGGAGGGGTCCAATGTTAAACTGGAGGGGGCACCAATATCAAGCTGGAGGGGGCGCAAATATTAAACTGGAGTGGGACCAATATCAAACTGGAGGGAGCACCAATATCAGTAATGAGCTTGCTATAACAGATTTTTGTTTCTAATGGCTAGCTCTTAGAAACTTTTGTCTCTAACATCTAGCTGTAAGATACAAAAATCTCTTACAGCCAACCGTTAAATATTTGAAATTCTAATGGATAGCTATTAGAGACTTTTGTATTTTATAACTGGCTGGAAGAGACAAAAGTTTCTAACGGCTAGCCATTAGAGGCAATAATCTCTTATGGCTAGCGGCAAGAGATTTTAGTCTCTAACAGCAAGCTGTTAGAGGTTTCTGTGTATATTGGCTATCTATATAAGACTAAAGTCTCTTGCAGCTATCTGTTAGAGATTTAAATATCAAACAAGCAGTCGTTAAAGACAAAAATCTCTAGCAGCCGATCGCAAGAAACTAAAATATCATATAACCGTCCATTACAGATTTTAGTTTCTTGCAGACGGTTGCTAAAGACAAAACTGCCCACTTTTTGCACTCATTATTCGGTGAAACCTGCATAAGGACGGCCGCTGTACCGATCGGCAAGCCACTTCTCCGTCTGGGCGCTTTTCCAAGAATTATATCGCTAAATTTTTCTGCCATATTTTCTGATAAATCTAAATTTTTCGGTGCTGATTAAGTACTTAATTTTTACTGCTCATTTTGAATCTTCAACTGTCATTAATTAATATATGGCACACATCACAGTTATGTGTAAAACCACAATGCCCTTTACGCTGCAGTTCTTTATTACAGCTTAACAAATACTTAGTCTACGCCAAGCTGCCTCAGAAAACAGCTTATATTGTAGAACGAAACCTACAGCGCCATAGCTATTTGGCCACCTCTAATGGTTAAGGAATAAGCGTAATCAAATAATGCTCAACGAATATTTGCAATTTTTGTTGCCTTAGTGTGGTAAGAATCTAGTTCTTTTTCAGTTGGTAGGCGGTCGTGTTCAAAAGTATCACCATATGTCCAATGTGTGACGGTGGAACGCCGCACAGTGATTAATATATAGGCCTACGCACAGATCAAATATTGACGACAGTAGAAGAAGTTTTAATGTAACAGGCCCGTTACGTGCGTTTTTGCAGGATTTTGGGTCTGAAACCACTTAGACACATCCCCAAATTGCCTAGGAACACGTCATGACGGTTTTGTGTTAGAATCGTGGCGTGTTCGCACAGGGCATAAGATAATGCAAGACACGACGAAATAGCTTGATAAACGAGGGTGCCAGGGTCCGCGTTAATAACATTGCTTCATGTATTTAATACTCATATTAACACTGCTTCGTTTATTAACGCTTATCGCTAATGTTGCCTCTACCGCTTTTATATAATATGCCTATGTTGTATTTCACGGTTGCATGCCTCGTTTTGTGTCGTCTACATATGTTGTTACGCGGAGTTTAGTGTGAATGTCTTAGACGGCTTCTCGATAAGTGACGCATTAAGGCGTATTCATGCAAGAGGATGTAAGTTCTGATTTGGTAAAGAATACGAAATGACGTATTGGTAGGGATAGATGAGGCGCCATTAAGGTATTCAAAGTCGCGAATAGGAGGCCATCAGTTGCTTAGGTTAGGACATTGGCCTAACTATAACTGCGACTGATAGTATTAAGTTACCTAAGTTTCACGATACACGTAGCCATGGTCGTGAATAATATATGTAGCCATGGTCACAAAAATAACAGAAAACAACGAGCTTGAACTAATGGAAAAGTAAGGATACGGTAGTTCCGATTATTAGGAAATGACTGCCACCGGGCCTGTTTGTCGGCCCGTAACCGTCTAGGGGCTTCGATTTCGGAAAAGTGAACCTAGTACTTTTCTATAGAGAATTCTACGGGCTTTCTAACGGGGCCAAACCGAATCGCATGAGGCTGTAACCTTAACTTCAAGGAACAAACATGGTAAAGTTGAGCGAACAACCGTTACTTACGCTAAGCTTGCTGTTGATAGTGTACTGGACTAGTACGCATGTATGTATGTATATATTCAATTTTAGCGCCCCCCAGTGTCTTTTCTCGCCCTCTCGAACGAACTCTTCTTTCCATACCGCCTATGTCAACTCCCAGTGTCCGGAATCCCCATGTATGCTTAGTAGTTTCAGCCGATTTCGTCGAATCATCGCTTTTATAACCTCTTATTCTGGCGAACAAGGCCACCCTAGATGGAACTATCTTGCCAAACAGGCTATACCACTGGATCACTGAGGAGCGCCATCGGGTGTAATTGTGCCATTTAGTTTACCTGAAGATAGCAGCTGAAACTTTCGTTTTCATGTCATAAGTGTCTGAAATTCGCTCGATCACCGGCACATTAACCATTCCCCCTTCTTATCGTAGAGTCACCGACGGGAGTTCTATACACTATTGTGGAGCCCGCCCATCAAGGAATGAGCAAGAGCGGATCTCGATCCGTTTGACCAATGCACCGTTATGCCGGTTACCTCCCCCGCTTTGTGACTATTTTGTAATACATGTCACAGAACTTGACATAAAAGTCCGTCTGTTTTGTACCATTTCCGTACCCGACCCCTAGCCTTAAACGTACACATGCCTTGTTTTGCTCGCCTCGTCATGACGAGTTCAACGATATACGGCGAGTCCCGCCTGACTCTCCGCTAGCCCGCTATAACCAGCCAAAGTGCCCCTAGTCCAGGCTATGACTGATGATGGGTACGAAATGCTCTAAATCTTATTTTTAGCTCCGAAGTGAGTAAATAACCCTTCGTTGTACTCATCATGTCGAAACGTATTCAAATATACCCGGCGGGACTCCGTCCGTCCACCCGTTAACTTGGGACGGTCGCCTGGAAGCACCCAGCTGTTGTCAAAACTTTCTCTATGTTCGCTAAAATAACACTTTTATAATTTTAATCTGCGGAACCGGATCATTCGAGTCGGCTTTGGATAGCAAGTCCAATGAGCCCGAGCGGGCATCGCTCTGCCCAGCCGTTAGTGCGTGGCAACCTGCTAAAGCTCCCTATATCAATAAATATATATATTGGTACGACTGAGTCCACTCCCAATATTACGCCCTTTTGACCCCATTCTTCACACTGGGACCGGATTTAACCCCAGCTCACCAATTGTCCTCGAGAGTCAACCGTCCCACACCGTTCCCGTGTCCCTTGCGTGTTCGCTTTCCCTTGTTGTTTTGTTTTTCTTCTCTCTGTTTAACGCGACTGGTGCCGCTTGCTGTTCGTCTGTCTTCGACTTCGTCGAGCGACCTTTTGGCCTTTGGCCGCTGTCTGTGCTTTCTCTTTTATGCGACTCCTCGGTTTCCTCTCCTCGTTCGTTTCCTTCGTTTCTCCCCTTTCACAATCAAACTAATAATAAAGATGATGATTGTTAGAGTTGGTGGCTGGTAGGACAATATAGTTGACCAAGGTATTATATATGTAATAACCGGTGACGCAGCTGCATGGCGCAACTTCCTAACACCATGCCCATACGACCCCGGCTATCGTAACCTCAAGGGTGGACCGTGATTACTAAATTTTAATCCTATTCTTGGTCAGACCCAAGAAGCTACGCAGCTTAGCAGGCCGCAGGCGCGCTTCACGGGGTGTGTTCGGACCCCGCCCGAAGGGTTGCGCACGTGCCTAGTATCGGGTATGATTTCTGAGGTCCCCCAGGGAGGCTAGCACCGATACCTGCTCGCAGGTCATGGAGCCTAGCCGCTATTCCCTATCTTAGACTCATCGGAAGTTGTTTAATTCTATTTTAGTGAGATAAGTGTGGAAATAGAATGTGAAAGTGTCCCTAGAAATTTGGAGCTCAACATGAGTTACCTGGTTAAAATTGCGTGTTAGAGCATTGACCTATGTGGCCCCCACAGGGTTCCGACGAGCCCTGAGTGTTTAATGTCGGGTTATCAATGGCGTGGCCTGCTAATTTCAGTAAATTCTAAGCAAGCGTACTGGTACTTTGACCAGTGAAAGTTTTGACTCGTTTGAATCGAGGGTGTTCCTAACAAATTTTGAGTATCGGTCATACATTAATAAAATTTTGCTCGTGTTATCCGGTTATTTCCTTAGAACGTAAATAGCAGTGACAGAAGGCTCTGCTCGCCAGTGCTTGTGACATTCTCGCCCACAAGCCATGACGGGCAGCGCCTGCTCGTCCGAGCGGACAAACCAGACAAGAAAGCTTCCTATCGTCTCGGAATTGAATAAAACTGTACTCGGAGTTTCAAAATGTAGCGTTTATTTACAGAATCAATGTTTAGCGTTGGGACGAGTGTTTCCGAACGTCTGCCAAGACGACCTAAGTAAATCACCTTAGGGGAGTTTAGCAGGAACTCGCAGAGGTCACGTCGATTTGGTCAATTACGGGCAATCGGCGATGAGAAAACAGATCCGGGTTGGAGGGTACAGATATTCGCCACGTTGCGAGCTAGGGGCGGTTATCCCTGCTTCGACTCGATGTTAGCGAACTACTCAGCTATGCAGTGCATTGAGCAGGGGCCCTAGTGTGCTTCGGAAATCGCTCCTAAACGCAGGTCGCTCTGGGCGACGACTACTTAAGCCGGGCTGAGGGAAAACGATATTCGGGGCTGACTATGCGAGCTCTACAGCGTGGTTGGAACACTGCTCAAAACAACACTGACTACAGAATCTGACGAGGGGCGTCTGATCGTCTATCCTCAAGATACACTTGCATTAGTGCCTATAAATACTTTCATCCTATTATATTTGACGACCTCACCTACCTAACGGTACGACTGACCGAACGACAGCGGGCAATTGCTAACTAATCCGGTTTCGTAGCGGTATGGACCAGTTGTAACGCGGAACGACTCTAAACGATTCCCTAATCGATATCTAGGTCGCCCTCTAGAGGCGAGCCTGGTGATTTTAGTTCTAGCTTTGTTGCCCTACTGGTATTTCGGTGGGGGCAAGTTTTACGGGCTGAGAGCATCGAACCGGGGCATGACTCTACCTCATTTACTACCTTTGGGGCCGTTTTTGGATGGTCGGGACAGGGGCGACCAGCCCCGGACGCCTTTGCGTCTTTTGGTTTGTCTCTTTGTCGTTTGTCTTTTGCCTCTCTCTAACGACGATTTTGTCGTCCTACTACACTGCGGTATGCAGTGTCTCAACTGCTGTGTTGTGCAGTTGAGTTATCACCAACTTAATAACAAATGTTGGTGTGTTCCTATGGCTGAATGGTTAAGGCATGTAAA
This sequence comes from Trileptium ribeirensis, assembly GCA_030248225.1. Lineage (NCBI taxonomy): Eukaryota > Metazoa > Nematoda > Enoplea > Enoplida > Thoracostomopsidae > Trileptium > Trileptium ribeirensis. The sequence continues at coordinate 39,848 of JASANE010003762.1, forward strand.
ACTGCAGCGGACTTGAATTCTCCGTGCAGGTTCAACTCACACTACGGGAAAATATAACTGGCTGACAATGAAACTAGAGGAAAGTGAAACTGGGCATACATAGTACATAGCCTAACGGGCAAACCGAGTTAATATCAAAGAAAAGCTAAACTCAGCGATCCACTCGCTCCAAAAAGAAAAAGGGGTTTTGCACTCGCCCGGTTTGGGGCCGAAATGGCCCGGGCGAGGAGGTAAGTTTTCCTTATTTTTAGAAAGTCCTAAAATTTTGTTTGAAGGCGGGGACACGATGTGTTTCGCCCCCAACGGCGGTTTCTAGGAATGGCTCAGGGGCAAGCCTTGATTTTAGTTTCTTTAGGCAAAGTTCTCGAGAGAAGACCATTGCGCAGTGCAATGGTGAACACTGGTGAATTTGGCTGTTTTCGCTACATAGTTATTTGGAGTCGGAACTGCTGTATCACCACTAAACGATGCACTATCGTCACAGATCGAAGTCGGCGGATTTTTGCTCAGCTGGGGGTTGCTCCTCCAGCTCATCTTTAAACAAGCCGAGGGTCCAGACGGGCGGCTAAAGTTAATCCGGTCAGTCGTCACAATGAAATTACTACCTAGGTAAGATATCAGCTAAATTTTTGAAAGCGCCTTAGGGTTGGTGTCAAACAATCAAACCGAGACAATCCTCAAGCAACATTTAGCGTGAGTAGCAAACACCTTACGCTCAAGTGATAATACCTAGAATTTGATCTGTCTTTTGTATTCCCCAAATTTTCTTAATTTTGTTCTAAAATTTTAAGGGTTTCCTAAAACCCGACGGAGGCTAGTTCTCCGTCCCTAATCTGCATTTCGGTCCAAGCTCAAACACGGCATGAGCATTGAACGTTCAACTAGGCTGCAAATTTGGAAACCATAATACCAAAACCATTGAACGATTCCCTAGTTTCTGTGGCATGTACGTTCACGAAATTTACCGTGGTCGGCTCAGGAAAATTCGTTGATCCTAACTCAAAAGAAGCAAGTCATGTAAAACTTGGACGAGAAGCGTCCCTCTTGTTGTGCCTTACCTACGACCACGGGGAACCAGAAAGACTTCGCATCGGTTAATCAGTCCTCACTAAGCTCTGTACGAGTGTGTCCTAGTGCGCCTAACGTCTCCTACGTCGGAACTCGATTTCAGTAATTGATTCCAGGCAAGGTCAGGTGTAGCATTTCAGTGGGGTGGGAGCCAAAACATGAATGTTTCTTCCTACAGGCAAAGACGTGCTACGATCGGGGTGCTTAAACTAACGGCCTGTTACGCTTCAACCGGCAGGGAAAATAAACCCCTGCTATCGCTACTCCTTCAGTTACTTACGAACGTCGGTCCTCGGGGCAGCACCAGCTGAACCCCCTTCGCGAGGTATATACCTACGCGGAAATCCTTTGTCCATCGAGTCGCCACGAGGTAAAACGAAAAAGCGAAACAAAGCAGAAGCGTATGAAAACTATAAAACACCGAAATACTGCGTCGGAGCCGGTCAGTAAAGTCGACCAAACTCCGCGCTGTCGAAGTCTAACTGATTCAAGATTCGACGCGTTGGTCGTAACCTCGAAATTTCTGCCTGTATGTTAGGATGGCGATTTTGTCGCTGTCCAATCACTGGCGATTTCTTAACGCCCACTTTTTGGGTTTTCTGTCCAGTGTCCAATTGGGGACACTTCCGGAAATTTGAAAATTGACGGCTACCGTAAACCGTCGATGCCCTTAGAGAGAGTCGGCTTCAATTAATTTTGCCGACATCAAGTTTGAATCCTCCGAGTACTCGGAAGTTGACCATCTGTAATTTTTGTCCAAATTTTCCCAAGAAAAGTAAATTTTGAAGTCCCAATTTCCCGTCCTCATCGCCGGCCACGCAACTTCCTTCTTCAACCTCAATTAGCGTGCCAATCTGTTTGAATTTTGATTGTTCAACCTTCCCAACTCGTCCTAACTCGGCGGCGATCGACTTGGTCTTTGTTGTACTCAACTTGCCGCCATCCTAATTAAGCTAGATTGAATTTAGAAGGTGACACTAACTCGCGAGGACACCTTAGAAAGTCGAGAGAAATCAAGCTAATTGCTAATTTTCATGCGAGTACCTATGCTTTAGAGTCGCGCCAGGGGGGGACCGACGACGGGAGAACACCTGTCTCGAGGTCACAGACGGGGCAGACCCTGCCGTACTCCTAACAGCTCGGGAACCCTGCTCCATGGCCCCTAGAGTCCCCGGGAGGGCCCTAAAGTCGCCCCCCGTTCGTTCTAGTCGTTCGTATTTCGTCCGTAAAACTCTGAAATTTAAGCGATTTTGTGTGTGTTGTCCTCGTCCGTCCGTTTTTTCTGTGTCCTGATGTATACATATATATATATATATCTAATACTCATGAAAGACACACAAACACACACAACACACACTAGACACGTCGGCGTCCTGAGCGACAGAAAGGTCGCTCAGGATAAACACATACATAAAATACGTCAAACACAACAACCAACAACAACGACGGCAAAGAAGAAAACCGACCAGAAACGTTGGTTAGAGAGAGAGCGAGGACAAAAACGAAAGGACAGCGAGGACACGAGGCGGGCGTAGGAAGGGGAGCGGGACAAGGTGAATCCGGTGGGAATTTCGAGGGGCTGGGGCCAAATTTGGTCCTAGGCCGGAAAACGGTGTCGATTGATACCAAACACGAGGGGGAAGGACGTAATAGCGGGCCGGAACCCACTTATGGGTTCCGATGTGTATTAGTGTGGGGGGCTTTAGCGGGCTCTCCTGCGTTAACGGTTGGGCAGAGCGACGCCCGCCAGGTATCGTTGGACTCACTGTCCAACGGCGATTTAAATGAGGGGTGATATCGCCACTAGGGCGGCAGGAGTAAAAACGGTACTAAAATCTTGGCGATTAGAGAGAGTCGTGGCTACGGTGGGGGCGCGTTTGTTGGTCGCCCGGGTTAACGGGGCGGCGGATCCAGACCCGCCGGGTATTTTTGGGAACGTCTCATCGAGACGAATCCAATGAGGGGCGGTTCGCCCATTTTAAAGTTGAGCGGAAAATCTCGATTTGTCGGTGCCCATCCGCTGTTGCCAGCGGCTTTTTAGGCATCTTCGCGTGGCTACAGCGGGCCAACGGGGACCCGTGCGGAGGTTCGACGCATATTATTGGATTCCACTGGTTGCGATGAACAAAATGAACGGTCGCATGCACCGGTTCAAATGCGGAATAAGGCAACGAGAACGTCCTAAAGAGAGGGCTTGTGACAATTGCAACCTACAATGGGCTACAGGAACGAAGCGGTTTTACCTAAAAGAATCATCCGACACACACACACACACAAATAGACACATTTACATGCTTTATATATATATAGTATGTCCTAAATATGGGGAAAGTAACCATCAGGGTTCCGTGTTGACAATCCTACCTAGCGTAAGTAGCGATTGTCTTTACCCGTTATAAGCGAAGTTCCAGCGTTGTCCGGGACGACTTTGGATGTCCATCCGTAATTCCCAAAGTGTCCTACCAGCCTGCTCCGGTTGTATTCTAGATCACGGTACCGTAGACGGTGGCGGGCCTTCGAATTAACCCGGTATCCGTCGTCCCTTACACTTGCAAAGACTGCCAAAAGTGTGATTTCCTCTGTTTTTTTGGCTAGTTGTTTTCCGTGACCACTGCTTAGTATATGGCTAAAACCAAGTAAAGTTAATATTCTTGATTTCGGTCTTAATAAACGTGGTTTCTTGAACGTGCAGCCCGGGGGCCTTCTATTCCCGGACGGTCATAACTGTCAACCCTATAACGTATAGTGTTTATTGGTTGGGTTTTAGGCTAATTTCCAGTTTCTACTGGCGTGGAGCTCCTCCTGCAGTCGTACAGATCGGTCGAGACAGGTTATCGCCTTCTGATTTCATCAAATGGTAACACTCGTCCCTAATTACAAAACGGTACAGGCGACACTGTTATGCAGAAACGGTTCATCAATATACCAGCGATACATTTATACAAATTCGGTTCATTGATATACACGCGATACTTTTATACAAAAATCGGATCATTGATATGCAAGCGATACAAAATCAATTCATTGATACGCAAGCGATATTTTTATACAAAATCAATTCATTGATATACAAGCGATATTTTTATACAAAATCAATTCATTGATATACAAGCGATATTTTATACAAAATCAATTCATTGATATACAAGCGATATTTTTATACAAAATCAATTCATTGATATACAAGCGATATTTTTATACAAAAAGCGATATTTTCGTACAAAATCAGTTCATTGATACACAAGCGATATTTTCATACAAAATCAGTTCATCGATATACAAGCGATATTTTTATACAAAATCAATTCATTGATATACAAGCGATATTTTTCATACAAAGACGATTTATTAATATGCAAACGGTACTTTTGTACAAAAACGGTTCAAGGCTATGAGTGTCATTTTTATGTAAACGGTACATTAACGCAAATGACATTTTTATACAGAACGGTCATGTGCCAACGCGTCCCAATGCAATTTTGACTGTGAAAGTCCTGAAATGATCGTGACAGGGTCGGAACGACCCTGTTACATATATGCATATATATAGTGATAATTGTAAAGTCGCATGGCCTGACGAACACATCAACGTGAAAATTACACATATTTAACCATACAATAAAGACAAACTTTCGCTTAACTTCTACAGTTTTGGTGAAATTTCGGAATTCGTATTTAGATATGTATGAGCTTGCGGAGGGGGGCAGGGTTAGAGCTCGATGACGGTCCCACGGGGCTCGACCGAGGATGGCCTATGGCAGGCGGTCCCGGAAGGCGTGTCCGGCCCCGGATCCCTTTTTTGGGGACACCATCTGGGGTTCTCTCCGTTGGACGTTTTGATAAGCGACGCCTCAATGAAAAAATAAAATAAATAATATATCTAAAATTTCGTTCCGATCCGACAGATGAGTTGTATGGACGTTTTCTGATAGTATTGTTCTGGTACCCGATATTATCATGCAGACAGTTCGGCAAGCCTTTGTTTCGAGTTCGTGAGAACGTGACCACTAACGTCTGCGAGTGACGGGATTAAAGCGTCGGAGAATGCACTTGGTAGCGAAGAGACGCAGATGGCGGTACGGACTTGAAGACTGAAATAACGTTACAACTTTCCAGACGGGTCAAAGTGCATTCCTATTATTGCTCGTCCTGATATATATCGCGGTATTGTTCGCTTTATTTCGACATCTACGAGCTGTGACAGGAGGTCTAGACAGTACTCATATATTGGATTAGATTACTTGGGACGGGTTGAATGATCGACATTTTCACTGTTTCTTATTTTACCTTTGCTCCAGATCAAATCTGTTTTGACTTAAACAACGTAATAATTTTGTTGGTAGCCTCAACTTTGCTCTACATTTGCAGCTGCGAGATATTCTTTGCTTCGGCCGTCTTCTTTGGACTGAGCCGCCAAAAGCCTGCGGTAGAACTGGAGCTTCAGAATTTTTGATTGGATTGAAACTCTAAGATTTTGAATCTGATTTAAAGTTCAGCTGCGGGTCCGGTTGGATGATAATAAAACTTATATAGAAAGCATAGGGACAAAATATCGAGGTCGGAGGTACCGCCTCGAATATGCGAATCAGTCTGATCGGCAGCGCGACGTTCAGTCGACTTTACTGACCGGCCCCGACGCTTATTATTTTACCATGTTTTGACGCGGCTGTCGCGTGAATTGCTACTCGACCAGGTTTTGGGTTTGGTTGCCTAATCACGATGGTTTACGGAACGCATTCGTTAGGGACTTGGATGAACTTTGTCCCCCAAAGTCGAATCAAAAGTAGATAATCAACTGGTTATGTAGTTATATAGGCCCATTGAATTTCATAGTTGATAGTAGCTTACTGCACGTACCACTTGTGAGTCAATTCGCCATGCGTCTTTCGGCCAACCCCCCTGCCTGATGTGCTACGCTTGGTGTACCTTGAATCTATAGTCAAGGTCGAGTTCCAGTTCGGGTGATTGGAAATTGTTCTATCCGAAGTCCTTCTAGTTCCCCGCGGTCATATGTAGATTTTCAACATCAAGGGATCTATGTGGTCTTCGTTTTGTATTACTTATTGAGCTGAGTTAGGTTCGGAGAATTTTCTCTGAGGCGACCGCGATTAAAAATTTCGTTGGGTCGACAGCGTACTTGGTCGAGCCTAGGCGCTGCTTTTGAGCCTATTGTTTTTTCGGCTTGTTTAAAAGTTAGTAGTTTAATAAATCACACGGGGCCCATGTTGCGTTTGGGGTCGAACGAATGTATAACTAGAAAACAAGGAGCTGGGCCGCTGCTGGCCCGGCTACGTCCTCTGGCTAAGTAGTCAAAGTTACATTCGTTAGGAACTAACATGGAGCTAAGTAAATTGGGGAGACAAGGTACCGCGCATCAGCCGAAGATCGGCCCCTGGCCAGGGTTGATACTGCAGAAACAAATTCTAGGACTGGAATCACATAAGCCTAGGAAATCTTGCTTTGTTCCAGTTTACTTATTATGCTTCGTGATGCTTTTATTGTTTCGCAAACGCCTATCATTATGATTTTTGTATGATGATATATATATGGGTTCATGCACTGTATAAACTTGTACTGTTTTGAGTAGCTTTACCGATATTTTAGTGTTATTAACGAACGACCTGAAAAATCGCTCTAAGGCTCATTTTCCAGTAAGAGGTTCTGACGGTTGATGGCGCTGACCGATCTATAGAAAATTTACCGCCACCACTTCGTTACAAGCTACGGGTCTATACAGTATTATATACGGGTTGGAATTATACATTGACGCGCAAAGCATTAGCAAGTGTAATCTGCAGATTAACGTGCTTAAGAGATGCTCGGGAGCATACGTTCCAAGTGTTCCCGCGGCTCGTCTATGATATTAGAAGATTCTTCCTGCGTGTCCAGCTTATATAATAAAGCGAACGATCACTTCTCAGTGACTTTGCATTTCGGTGTATCACAAACCGGGCACCAACCGCCTTCTGAGTGCGGACCAAGAGAACACGCGGAACTACAGTCTCAACAAACCGTGGCATGACAGTAGATGACACTGTGTTTTGTCCGAGATTGCCAAGCCAGGAGAGTGTAACGAAGCATCAGGAAAGGTTTGCGTTTGTTCTAACTTTTGTAGACTGGGCATTCGAATTCGATGGGATATTTCGGACGAAACCATCTAATATTCCCTGCCCAACCTCCAAAATAACAGTGGTTAAAACTACTTCAGTCTTTGCTGTCAGATCTCCTAGGGCAGTGCAGAATAATATTAGCGCGCATACGGTACTCAAGATCAATGCAACGATCAGGGTAGGTGTTTCAGATTCTACTTCGCTCCGGATTCCGGCTTCGCTGGAAAATAAAAATAAGGTAGAGCCGCGCTCTAGCGTCAAAATTCAAAAACGTGCTCGCCACATTGCCGACCAGCAATAGTATTGGCATATCACTATTCAGCGTCACTTATCCTGACACAGCAATACTAAGTTTACTCTGGCTCGCACAAACATTGACCTATGGTCAGAGATTTTGATAGCGCGGTGTGGCCTCTTCTCGAAGTGAACTGTCATGGTAGGGGCTAAGGGCAAACCCACTTATGCTTAGGAGAGAACCATTCCATTATAGACCGGTCTTTCTTGCTTTAAATAAAGCCATCCGTAGGACCATTTTCAAGTCATCTTAAGAAATAGACCCAGCGGCAAAGCAAAGCTCTCGGCTACTACGGCAGAATGCACTCGCTGGTGTCGCCCGTGCGATATGGGAAAGCGAGTGAGAGACCGAGATTTACAGCAAAGACTTACGGAATAAGGGAATTAGTAACGTGTGAACGAACCTAGGTTGGAGGTAAAAAACGACCTAATCTATAAAATATAAGAGCATGCCCCGTGCAGAGACAGGGTCCATGCGATGCCAAAGGCTGCCCCCATTCAAACTAGGTTACCGCACTGTAAAAACATTAACCACGCTTTTGGCAATACCGTTCCCGCTTCTGGCGTAGCATTGCTCTTGTAAACGTACGTCTCAAGCGATTGGATAAATACGGATGTCGGAGATCACTGGTCTCCAAACCTTACGAAATGGCCACATTTATGCAGAAAGGATACTAAAATAAAAGTTCCCCGCTCTGCCCAAAGTATTATATCTTGGTAACCCCGTGATAAAGTATAATAAGGATTATATGTCATACGTGATGGGTCAGCCAGCTGAACAGTAGTTGCCAATATGGCGAAACGGTAGGAACATCTCAATAGACACGTGAGGCAAAACTAGGGAATTAGGAATGTGTGCCGGATTATCGCACCATTTATCCGTCGGCCCTTATTGTACCTGGCATTCCATTTGACGTCTGCTGATATTCGTATGTTTGTACCGTATTTGACGGGATAGCTAAAACCAGGCATTAATCTATACTATAGTTGCTCTGATAAGTATAATCATACCTTGATCTGTACCATGCTTTAATGCCCCTAATTATGCGCTGATTTGTAAAATAGTTGATTCAATAATAATGATCATGCAATGTTTCATATTGTCTTTGATTTAAATAATAATAACTATGCACTGTTTTGTATTGCCCTTGACTTGACGCTCATAATCGTGTCTGGCCGCCCAGAGCACTGTATTAACCTGTGCCTTACTAGATTTAATACTCCTGCATCGATTCGGAACGTAATCGAACTGATAATGTAAGCTTACTGTAATACGTCCCTTCTATTGTAACCCAGCAGCGCCGTACGAATGTCCTTGACCCTATTAGGCTCTGCCATAGGCACCGTTCTCCCCGCAGCATCTGCTTCCCGGGAGCTCTTTTCCCCTGGGCTGTCCGTGAACAGTGGTAGCGCCATGCGTTACGTGGAGCGAAATTCGAAGCCCATCAAGGCCCACTCTGCGACGCATAGCTGGATAGGGAGTCACAAAATGGACGAGACGTGAGAGTGGTTGCATTTTGATCCGTGTAGATTACGGGGACGTGATCGCTCACACTAATCTTTGGATAGTTCATGTTGCACATCTCTACCGCAGTTTGTCTAGCAATACTCCGTTTGCCACCTGACACTACTGCGATGTCCACTTTGCCTCTTCTACCTAATCTGTGTAATATATGCGTTTAAATAAAATTCAGAAAATTGACCAAAGCGTGCTGTGTTCATCACTCTAACGGCGTGATACGTTGGTCCACTGAAATCGGCCAGCCATGCGCGCCGCGCCTGCGGATGAGAATATCCCAAGCCCTGACGCGCATGACTCGCTACCAATATTGATCTAATAGTGAAGGAATGGCGAGAAGAACCCACGAAAATGTCAACAAAAATCACTCTAGGAAACGGCCCACTCAAATTGTAGTTAAAATTTACTAGCAAGACTTTATGATGTCAAACGAAAACTGACCGTTATCAAATCACCGTTCCCAGCATCCGACGTTGAACTCTCAGGGAATTGTCGGAATCCTGCGGGGGCCACACATAGCGTACAATCCACTACAGGCTCGATGAAATAACTGAGCGAATTGAGTACAAAATGCACACAACTTTTTCAACGCTCCCGGGAGTTCATTTCTGAATTATGTCGAATTCAGCAACTTCCAGATGAGATTAGAATAGGGAATATCAGATAGGCATCATGACCTGTGAGCAGGTTTCGGATACAACATCCATGGGGTACCTCAGAAATCATACCAAAATACTAGACTCGTGTGCAACCAATCGGGCGGGGTATGAACACGCCTCGTGAAAGCGCGCTTGCAACTTGCTACGCTCAATAGCTTCTTGGGTCTGACCAAGAAAAGTGACAAAATTGCAAAAATTATGGTCCACCTTGAGGTTATGATAGCCGGTGTCGTATGGGCATGGTGTTAGGAAGTTGCGCCATGCAGCTACATACCGTTATTACATTAAAAATGTACATTGAGAGAAAGTTGAGTTTCGCCTTAGTAAACTTTAACCATGATGTGCTATTTTATTGAATGTATCAATTTTTGTGCCATAATAAAAACTAAAACATCTACAACTAAACAGAACACAACTTAGTACACAAACTGCAAGCGTTACAGGAACTAGTAAAAACTATTGTTGAAAAAAATAAGCTTATAATGTACTTTTACATAATAAAATAAATATGATAGTCACAGTACCAGCACATGTCAGAGTCATTACAGTAGAGTCATTACAGTCACAGCACATGGTGTCCTGCTCGTGCTCGGTATATATGCTGCTCAATACCTGTATGTCGGATTGCCGACCGGCCACGGCGAAGCTAAGACGGCTGGTGACCGGCACAAGCTATATGGTCAACATTTAACCTCTTTTTAGGTATAGTGATTCTAGAATGCGCAAGACTTAATCCCGTGCGAGAATATTTACGTCCAAACTATTATTGCTTCCTATTCGGATGAATCTAGGCACATTTACATCGTTAAAAAGTATATATTTTACACTCGATGAGATGATATTCCTGTCCTTAGTGTTAAGCCAGATTCCTATATCTATGAGAGCACCTAAATATTTGTAACATTTCGTTTTCAACATAAGCCAAGGTAGATTATTTGTAAAGCTTGGAGTTTTTTGTGGTGAGCCGTAAAACTCCATATTTTGCGACTACAATTGGAGTTGCAGCATCACAGCCCATATATAATCGCTCAATACACAAAATGATCACGCTCTAAAATGTGATTAACTGTTTGGTTTCTTTGTGATTTATAATTCCAAAACGAATGTCGTCGACGTGGTCATATACACCAACATCACGATAAGCATTGACAACTTTGACAATTTGACAATATATCTAAATGTCAGCATTGGCCTGAACAAACTCCCTAATTTGTTCGTGTGCATATAAAAACCTAATATAGCTCCGATATAATCACACTAAATTATGAGAGGCACGCTTTTGCATATCTATCATTAACGAAAGGTTATAACTTTTGGTTAATGATAAATAAGTCGAAGCGCATCTCTCATAGTTTAGTCTGACTATATCAGCGCTATATTAAGTTTTGATATCCACATTACATGACCTTCAACACCACTGAAAAGTATAAAATACATTCCGCAATAGTATACATAAAATTCGGCTATATTTTCAAATAAGCATGTTCTGTTCAACCATTCCCGTGAGGGTCGGCTGCTAAACTTTTTTCCCCGCGCGCCGCAGGTGCACGGAAAATATTAGACGTTAAGAGCACAATTACAAAACATTGGGGAAGATGAAGTGGGGAGTGTGTGGAAACTGTTTCGTTACCCCCGACAGGCCTACCTATCTTTCCTGTGCGCACCTGCAGCCTGGACCATTTACCCTTTAAACAAACGGTTCTCTGACATCTATTTTATATATACCTTGGCTGGGTTTATATATCTGTAGA
>JASANE010003763.1:0-17627 GCA_030248225.1 Trileptium ribeirensis
TCATACCTTAGCTGCAACGTCGAAAATTAAAAAAGTTTTAAAACTGCACAAAAAATATTACGGTGAAAAAAGTGGTTGGCGAAGAACGGTTCGAGGCACGAGACCGAATTCTTGTATATAATTGATCAATCGGGATCGGATTGAGCCGGATGCAATGCGAACGATGTCTAATATCGTTATGATGATAAAATTTAGGCTAAATTTTTTATATATGCTTTGGCCCAAAATTAAACAATTCTACCTGAATATTCACATCTTATTTTGACGAAATAATCAACGGAGGCATCAATTATATCTAAATTGTTCATTATTGTGACAATTTCTATCAGATAACAGGTTAAAATTTGTTAGCTTTGGCAAAATAGAGAGGTTTTGAATATGATACTGTATAGAGTTTCATATTTACATATGTAAGTTTGAAGTGAACCAGATTTTTCGTATTTTGTTTCATAAGACTGCCGACCAATTCAATATCAATTTTGGTTGATATTTTTTTACTTCGCTAGGCCTTACTCGTTGTACCACAATATCAAGTTCGAATTCATGAGTTTAAAACGTATATGGACATTAAGTTCCCGTTTGTATTATAAAATCGGTAGTATTCCATTTGTTGGAATTTTAGCGATGGCATATGCTTTTACTGAAAAATCGAAGCACATATCAATCTCAAATACTGTTTTACTTATTGCTCAACTAATTTTAAATAGCATAATTAATTATTAAACTGGCAAATTAACCTTTTTAAAACAAAACGATATATACGTTAAAACGTATTATTTTTCAAAATATATAATCAAACATTTTTTTTAATTTTGTGACATGAGCTTCAGCAATGGCCGCAAGTTTTCTTGCAATTTTGTCGGAAATACGATGTTTTGCAGGCATATTTTCCGCCGTTACAGAATTCATCCGAGTTACGATTTTTGCAAGACCCAGTGTTATCGCTTGGTCCATCGGTTGTGAAACATTGCTCACACGTAAATGCACAATAGCGGCGAACATTACCGTCGCAACTGCACATAAGATATTTTTGTTTGCAATAATTTGGGTTCCAGTCACGGCAAAACCTGTGTGGTTTTGCAGCACCAGCAGCAGTACCAGCCCTAGATGCAGTGGCCGATCGGTCGGAATCGGAACCCCATGGTTTCGGACAGTCGTACAGCTTGTTTATTTTTCTTATATCCCATTTGCTTAAACCACGACGTTGACCCATTTCCGACCCTTCAAATTTTTTCTTCATCGTCACTTCACCATTCCTAAAATACAGATATTAGGGGAAATTTTGGGAAAAATTGGCAAAATCGAAGGAAAATATGTAAAAACTAGAGAATATGGATACAAGTGGGGGGAAAATTGTCAAAAATTAGAAAATATTTTCTTTTTTTTTCTCTCCTGACGGCCTCTTCTCCCGTCCCGGAAAAGGGTTGATCCCATCGATACACCCCCTATCCCCCTGAGGCCTCGGACCTCGCGAATGTATGCATATAACATACCATCATCAGAAAATTTAACCGTAACTGACCATGATATTGACGCCGCCAACAGGCACCATCACAAATTCTGAAAACGTGCAATAACGTTGATACTGTATAGACGGAACACTTTCTGCAGTATAAATATAGATGCTTCGGAACCGTTGGGTTTCTAAAATTTAACATTTTTTGACATATCCTATATCCGACAATGTTTAGTTTATCCATTACGCAATGTTTGTACGATGTCAGTGTCACGATTACTCGATGTCATCAAGATTGTCGATCATAAGTTTAAGTCATTTAAACAATATTAAGGGAGATTTCTTAAACAGGACAAAATTAATTATTACGGACTTCTCCAAAGATAGAGACCTGAAATTCTTGGCTTTCGGCGCCCAATTTTTATATATTTTACCCCTCGAAAATTTTCGATTATATATTTTTGGAAAATCCTATTCCAAAGCTATATATTTAACAAATCATGTAAAGATTCATCTATAAATTAGGTGCAATATCACTAAAAATTGCATTAGCAGTACTTCTGACATAATTTATTGCTTTAGTGCTGTCAGCTAAAAAGCAGAATTTTGACAGCTTTCAAATTCGCCTGTTTTTATAACCATACGTTTCAACTATTTCAAACGCCCGGCGAAATACGGCGGCCTTATTTATGTTTTTTTGGAAAAATTTTACTGGAGAACCTTGGACTATGACACGTGTGATATCAGTAGTGAAAGTTAGGAGTTACGGTAGTAAATGCTTTTCATACATTTTAATTTAGAGTCAAATTTTTAACCTCATTCGTCATTTATAATCTAAGCTCCCATACTTCTGTCCGCTAATATTTATGACCCTCCATCTGACTATCCTAAAATACCCTATATTTATAGCATGGTCATTTTCGAATATATCTTTTCATTAGTGCTCTGCTGATCATATCATATGCCTATACTTTCATTTGCCCGTATAGATTTGCTGGAACAAAAACAACTAAAAACCAAAAAAATGCGTCGACCGGAGTTCAGCACATAATCTCTGGATTGGTAGAACGGCATGGAGCAATAGACCACACATCCATTTTTAATAGTTTCAGTTAAATGAATTAGTAGCTAAATTAGTAGAACGACATGGAGCACTAGACCACACATCCATTTTTAATAGTTTCAGTTAAATGAATTAGTAGCTAAATTAGTAGAACAGCATGGAGCACTTAGACCACACATCCATTTTTTAACAGTTTCAGTTAAATGAATTAGTAGCTAAATTAGTAGAACCGCATGGATCATTAGACCACACATTCATTTTTTAATAGTTTCAGTTAAATGAATTGGTAGCTAAATTAGTAGAACGGCATGGAGCACTAGATCACACATCCATTTTTAATAGTTTCAGTTAAATGAATTAGTAGCTAAATTAGTAGAACGGCATGGAGCACTAGACCACACATCCATTTTTTTAATAGTTTCAGTTAAATGAATTAGTAGCTAAATTAGTAGAACGGCATGGAGCACTAGACCACACATCCATTTTTTAATAGTTTCAGTTAAATGAATTAGTAGCTAAATTAGTAGAACGGCATGGAGCACTTAGACCACACATCCATTTTTTAATAGTTTCAGTTAAATGAATTAGTAGCTAAATTAGTAGAACGGCATGGAGCACTAGACCACACATCCATTTTTTAATAGTTTCAGTTAAATGAATTAGCAGCTAAATTAGTAGAACGGCATGGAGCACTAGACCACACATCCATTTTTTAATAGTTTCAGTTAAATGAATTAGTAGCTAAATTAGTAGAACGGCATGGAGCACTAGACCACACATCCATTTTTTAATAGTTTCAGTTAAATGAATTAGTAGCTAAATTAGTAGAACAGCATGGAGCACTTAGACCACTCATCCATTTTTTAATAGTTTCAGTTAAATGAATTAGTAGCTAAATTAGTAGAACGGCATGGAGCACTTAGACCACACATCCATTTTTTAATAGATTCAGTTAAATGAATTAGTAGCTAAATTAGTAGAACGGCATGGAGCACTAGTCCACACATCCATTTTTTAATAGTTTCAGTTAAATGAATTAGTAGCTAAATTAGTAGAACGGCATGGAGCACTAGACCACACATCCATTTTTTAATAGTTTCAGTTAAATGAATTAGTAGCTAAATTAGTAGAACGGCATGGAGCACTTCGACCACACATCCATTTTTTAATAGTTTCAGTTAAATGAATTAGTAGCTAAATTAGTAGAACGGCATGGAGCACTAGACCACACATCCATTTTTTAATAGTTTCAGTTAAATGAATTAGTAGCTAAATTAGTAGAACGGCATGGAGTACTAGACCCCGCATCCATTTTTTAATAGTTTCAGTTAAATGAATTAGTAGCTAAATTAGTAGAACGGCATGGAGTACTAGACCACACATCCATTTTTAATAGTTTCAGTTAAGTGAATTAGTAGCTAAATTAGTAGAACGGCATGGAGCACTTAGACCACACATCCATTTTTAATAGTTTCGGTTAAATGAATTAGTAGCTAAATTAGTAGAACGGCATGGAGTACTAGACCACGCATCCATTTTTAATAGTTTGAGTTAAATGAATTAGTAGCTAAATTAGTAGATCGGCATGGAGTACTAGACCCCTCGTCCATTTTTAATAGTTTCGTTTAAATGACATGCCATTCCTAGTTAGTAGAAAAGTTGCATTAGGTTCTATGAAAACAAATAGATACAAAATTTTATTAATATTTGTACTATAGTGTTCAAGTAGGTGTTTGCTTAATTCCGGTTCATTTATTGTACAATGAACTGTAAGCTTTTATAGTCTTTCCTGAACAGGTTTTTCTGAAGTGTGACGATCACTGTTGCATATCCCCACGCCGGTATACAAATCTGACTCTTGGAATGCTGCTACATGGTTCACTGTGGTGTCATTAAATATATTTGTTAGATTAGATGAAGCTAACTAACGCTTCGGTGCATTGGAAATAAGCGTGGACCTGCCAGGATACACGCTACCGATGGGTAACATCCAGGTGGGCAAAAGTTTCATCTGTAAATAAAGTCCAATGAATAATTGACTATTACCGATATGTCAAAACGGTAAATTCATTCTATCTACACGTGGTTTTAAATGTTGTTACAACTCATGTAAGACGCAAGAACCCAAAGAATAGTTGAATATTGTGGATACGTCAAAGGGTAAATGCGTTTATACGGGGTTTTAATTGTTTTTTTAAACTCATATTGGACTCAAGAGCTGAATAAATAATTGAATATTTCCGATTCGTCAAAACGCTAAATGCGTCTACACGGGGTTTAAATGACGCTGTAACTCATATGAGACGCAATAACCCAATGAATAACTGAATATTGCCGATATTGAATATTGCGAATATGTCAAACGGGTAAATGCGTCTACACGCTGTTCTAAATAATGTTAGATTCTATATGAGACGCAAGAACCCAATGAATAATAGACTAATGCCGATATGCCAAAACGGTAAAAGCGTCTACACGGTGTTTAAATGTTGTTGAAACTCATATGACGCGCTTATAACATGGCACGCTACACGCCGGTTTTAGGAACCGGTGCAATCTATGCAACACACAATGCGTAACAGTTACACAAATCTACTCTGCATGAACCGATTTGTTATGTTACATATAACATTAGACCCGTATCATAAGCAAGTTGTAACTTATGATACCGTCGGTCTGTAACAATGCTTCCTATTTTTGTCGGTCTATGCATCATATCACGTCGTGTCTAAATATGCCTATTGAGATTCGTGTGGGTTCACCCTAACTCACAAAACAAAATTATAAATTGGCAAGAATACAAGTAATAGTTGTAGCACTGCCATTGTTCGTTAAGAAGTTTCAATGTGAAGAGTTAATATGAGTGCGTTAGCACGAGTTTAAACGAGTTAAACAACACAACTGTGCATATAACTATCTTAACGCACGCCTGGCTGTACTACAACGGATTTGTAATACAGCTACTTTAGCTAAACGTCCTTTAAGACATTTTGATGAAATACTTTAACTATATAAGCTGTGTTGCAATGATGTTTAAGCTTGTGTTTAGTGTTATTTCGTAATGTTAGGAATATGCATTTTGCGAATTAACGCGAATGTAATAGCATGAGTTTAAACAAGCCAGCTGCAAAGCTGTGTATTCAAATATTCATACAAATGTCAGATGTATACTATAAATAAATAACGTAGCATGACGTTGCATTTTTATGCAGTATCATTGCACTATAAAATTGTCCTTTGTTCCTAACTCCTTGCAAATATAACATTGCATATGAAATAACAACAATGTTAAAACTGTCACTGATTAGTTATGGCATTCACAAGCTTCTTTGCTCAGATGTGCTGCATTTAACTTGTTCAAATTCATGCTAACTTACCAGATATGGACTAGTCATGAAAGTAGATACAAATTTCTGAATACACCGCAAGCCATATTTTAACTAACATACTTTTAAGTTGTATAGCTACATGCAGTAAACTTTACTTCGAAAATGCAATATCTCCGTAATGCAAAATACTGCCGTAGTCGTATGGTTCATTTTGTGTGTCAACAGAACCTGTGTCGTATTTTCGAAAATTGTGTTGCTTCCTTTTATCAATATTAGCGAACAAAACTGCGACGTAGCGATCACGATCTGGTCGACTTTGTTCATGAAAAAATCCAGACGCGTGCATTAGTTCATGCATAATTTGACCTTTCGACATGCATCCGGCGGCGATTGATATATTTTGACGTTTACCATATTTTCCAACTGAAACGAAACCTTGAATGCCATAGTTAGGAGAATCACTAGATCAATAAGTACATAGCATCATAGATCGATCAAATAGAATTGCATAAACGACAATTCAAGAACCAACACTGTGATTGACATCTTTAGTCAAAAATCAGCAATTTGCTCATACATATCGCGTTTAACACAAGTCGAGTTTGTCGTAAGGTATGCTTTTGCACGTGCTTTATTATGCGCTCGCTTAACTATGTTTCTTAAGGAACCGAGCAACAGGTTTTAGATAGCGTAGTGGCTAACGTACAAGGCGCGTATCCGAGCGATCCAGGTTCATTCTGCGGCTACGGCAAAAGGATGTTCAAATATACGAAATACGCTTTAATTCATGCGGGAAACCGTTAAACATCCTAGTTTACAAATCCAAAAAAGTAATACTTCAGGGGTCACGGAGCGCTATGAACAGAGGTGACTGGTGAGAAACATCGAGGCATCCTTCAACCGTAGGCAGCTAATTCAGGCAAATATATATGCAAGACATCAAATATTAAACCACTATATAATTGGTTGCTCTCTCGCAATAACATAGCCAAATGAAGTTAAATAATTTCTCTGTCAAGCTAGGTTCACTTTGTAATAGTACGAAACTATGTTGCAGTAGTATACAATTGCTGAATGATAAAAATACATTAACACTCAACATATCATGAATTGATCAAAAACTGCCCAATCAGCTGGTTGCAATCATCATAGGTATATTACTGAGGTTTACGTGAGTAATGCGCTTTTTTGTCAACTTCACGAGCTAAATCTGGCAAAACATGGCGTTCATAATTTCGTCACCGTCTGTCGTAGTTTTAGTATACGATGTATGAATACAGTTTGAAGAAACATACATTCCCAGATTTCACAAGCCAGTGCTCCTATATTAAAGAACATGCGAAATCCGGCATCTAAGAATGTAAAGAGTACGGTCAAGAAACGTGACACATGGTGCCGTTTTGGGCAAAGGTAGTCACTAATCTACTATGCTAATTCGTAAAATATTGATAACTAACAGCACTTTTACGAGTTTCTGTATCGCACGTCGTACATACGGTAAATCATAATTTGTACAGGGTCTTTGGTTTCGGATTCATGAACTTACTTGACAATAGAAATACCGCCTGCAGTTTACGTAGTTGTCCTACTGCATGCTGAATTCATATTGCGATAGAAAAATAGCGATTTTCTAAGCTTTTACTGCACGTCCAGCGTTACTCTTTATAAAATATCTATCAAGCAACGATTTTTATAACTGTTCAAGACCACGATTGTATTTCTTAATCTCTACTGACGCTGCACATTAGTTAGTGTTGTTGAGTAATCCTTTGGCAGCTAAACGTATGCACAATGAAAAGCAAGTCAAAATCCGAAAACAATGGCACATACTTTTGGCAAGGATGTGACAGGTAATTAGTATCATGCAATTTTTCCAACGAGAATTTCAATACCTTAGTTTGCGAACAGTTAGTTTCAGTTTAAACTTTTACGCCATATAATACATTTCATAGCAATAAACAGAGTATAGTTTTGACAGTGTGACCTAATTTCGTGACTATATATTGAAACCAAATGGATCTAACGTACATTGTGGTATGTTTAACTGAATCGTCGTGTCGTGTGATGTTCGTTTAAACGTGCGTTGTTACTCGCAGACTTTTTCGGTTCTTTAAGGAACCAAATAAAATTTGCTACATAGCACCGTGGCTCGCGTACCACACTTTCACTCTCACAACCCAAGTTCGATCCCTTGTGCCGACTCGTGTTTGCACAGCGGTGGATGATATAGAAGCTAACGAGCATCATAAAGTTTAGCGGAGTCGTCCATGATCGATTCTTGGAATTTTTTATAGCTAATCTATATTATTCACTCACCCATTGAATAACACGAACCAGTGTTCATAAAGAAAACATAGGCGGGCTCGTTTGTTCGTGGAACTAATCGAATACACGTATGTTTTTGATATTCTTCAATTGCTGCTGCCAACATTCGTCGCTCGCACTTGTTAAATTGATCTGATATTTTATACGGAATGACTGCATCGTTCCATAGCCGGTATTTGTTCCGAAGTGCGTTGTACATAGCACCTGATTCAGTCTAAATCCGAGACAAATTAATAAAATTATTGATTCGAAATTTGTGTAAAATTTCATCGCAGTAAAAAATTTTCGCTTGCACAAAGTTTTTTGTTGAAATTTTAATAAGAACGCGCTAAAGTATATCAATAAATATATTAAATAAAACTAAAATGTATCGAAACTCTATAAATATATCCAAAAATATATCCGAAAAAAAATAAATATAATAATACATTTTAGAACAAATAAATTTCGAAAAAAGTGTGATTCCCACAAGTGGTCGTATAGTCCAGACTAAATTCTTCCAACATACGGGGGCACGTGTGGGGCTAGATAAGTAAATATGGCTTAAAGGATACATGACAGCTAGCTGGAGCAATCCTCTTCCTCCAAGTGAAAACCTATGATTTAGGTTTATACTACAGTAGTAATTTCTTCATTCCGTTGTTTCAGTTTTGCTTTTATAAAATTAGCACCTCAAAAAATTTGTCCGACACGGTTCATTTGTAGTATCTGAATTCATATTTGATATTTACTGTTCACTCTTCAAAAGCTGGATATTGACTTTAATTTGCGAGAATTTTAGTTCTAATATGACATAAATGAAGAGATACATTAAATTTAAAATTACATGAAGTAATGAAAAAATTTGGTTTTTTTTTTCACGGATCAGAGGTTTGTACCGTATGTTATTAAGTTATTAGATACTTGTAACTTTTCAATCATTATATTTTCTAAAAGGGAACTAATCATCTCGAAAAAATCTGTAATTTTGAAATATTAAATAAATTAAAAATTTAATTTAAATTTTAATTAAATAAAATACAAATTAAAAATTAAAAAAATTAAACAATAAAAAATCTGTAAAAAACACTCGGTTTACAAGTAAAATTCGTCTGTCTGTCCGAAATTAACCTAACCTTACATTTATATCAATATTAGTTTCTCGCAATACCTTAAACTTGTCCGGCTTTATATAATCTTCTATGCGATTTTCGCCCAAATCAATGTCACCTTCGAACATGTTGTTATCGTGCGGAATGTCGTTGTCATTGATGTCGGTATTCGGAACCATTTTGGCTCCTTTAAAGTCCGACTCTGACAGATCAGTTTCTTCTCCGCAAACCTAAAAACGAGACACTGAAAATGTTTATTTATGTTACGTCAAGGTTATCTAAAAGCCTTAGTTGAAACACATTTTGCTAGAATCTATAAAAAAGCTTTGAAGAATCCAACATCTATAAAAGATCAAAATACCTGCATTGCAAGACAAGGAATAAATTTAGCTGCGATGTTTATTATTTTCAGCAAACGATTACAGTTAGAACAGAGTTATTAATGCATTGCCTATCATTTAGGCTCGAACAAGGGGCAGCAAATTACAAAACATGTTGCCGTTTAACATTGGCTAATTTTCTTATTAATAATGGCGGAGCTCGGGTTCTTTAGAAAAAACATCATTTTGCCGACTGTGCTATGTCATAACTCAGATGTTGGACTACGCAGCTCAGTAGTTTGTGTACGCCACGCGCAATAATGCAAACTGGATTCAATTTTTAAGCCGCCTCGAATTTATCAAACACTAAACAATAGGAAAATTAATTAAGGCGTGAAAAGGTTAATGAAGAAATGATTGTTTACGAGTAAAGTAT
The DNA here is from genome assembly GCA_030248225.1 of Trileptium ribeirensis. Classification (NCBI taxonomy): domain Eukaryota; kingdom Metazoa; phylum Nematoda; class Enoplea; order Enoplida; family Thoracostomopsidae; genus Trileptium; species Trileptium ribeirensis. The sequence continues at coordinate 10,021 of JASANE010003763.1, forward strand.
TCATTACACAAAGTAGTGCTCTTTTGATACATTTGAAGCGTAAATTTGTTTTTATTATAATGAAAATGTAAATTAAACTTTTATTGTATAAAATGCACCAACACTAAAGCGTAGATGACTCTATTTTTTGACACATTAACTTAAATATTAGTTTTTGGCATTAGTCCGTTTTAATATACACATAAATTAGGTTTTGGTACGTGTCCGTCTTAATATACCATTAACGCATATGTGTCGAAGGTCTGTCGGCTCAGGAGGAAGACGGTCAGTGGGGAGGATGGACGTCCTCACGGAGGTGTAGGTGTAGCCATATTCCCGCCGACATTTTTGCAAATTTTACCCAATTTTTGCCAATTTTACCCGAATTTTTGCCTATTTCACCCTAATTTTGCCTATTTTTCACCTGTTTTGCTAATTTTTCCTATAAAAGCGCAGCTTTCAGGAAGAAAGGTTAAAACGGATTGGGTGAGTCCGACTCTTAGGATCCATCGATACCTATGCTTCAACTAATTTATACGTCTCTAATATATACTTAAAGATTCTGGGCCTTTTAATATCCCCTTTAACTAACATTTCCCACTGGTCTGACCTAACTACCGTAACTTCATTTTTGACAGCGGTCCTCTCAAAATTCCTAGGCTAAGCTTATGCTACTTCTCGGACACTCCGCTCATTAATCTATCAACATATAACGTACTGCTTAAACGAATTGATCTATATATATATATATTATCACAAACACTGCAAAACACACAACAAATCAATCTATTCGTAAGTGGCGTCCTTGTAGTAGATATCGATCATGTCTGGATGATTAAACAACATAACAATGTAGCGTATATTTACCATACACTGCACGCATCTACCGTAGTGCCGCAATAATTATCTCCAACCTGTTCATTGCTTTAAAACAGTATTTAGTTTCTCAAAGTTTCTATGAGCTGTGCGTTCAAAAGAGGAGTGTTATAACTCAAGTGACAAATAATACAAGAATCTATTGAATGTTCTATACGAACATTTGTTGTAAGTTGTTTTCATCATGAAAATCCAATATTTGTAGTGTTCCGTAATATATGTACACTCCAGATTATGTTTCGATACATTTCTAGGTACATTTTTGATCGGCAGTTTGAAGTAATATGATATATAGCTGTATACGTTTACACAGACGATGCAATGGTAATAGCGATTTTATAACTATATTGCTGTGTTTAGAACGTACATTAAGCAAATCGCAGTACAACTAGATTAAACGGCTTACAAATTCAAATTTTTCACTGTACTTTATTGGATATTTTATGAGTATTGAATTAAAACATAGTCTGAATATATTAGGCGATAATCTCAGAAATTAGCAATAATACTAACCCACGATAGTTTTGCAAAGGTGCTAAAAGTTACAACTATTTGGAACAATTTTCTGGTTATAGGCTCCAAACATTGTATATGATATCCAAATTAAAGCACAACCTACATAAAATTAGGGTAATGTATTCATTTATTACTATAATTCCTAGGTAAACTGAAACATTTTTACTAATGACGTTTTATAGCATTAATTTTATAGATTACAATTTCCTTTTACGACAAAGATTGATATATATAAGTTGCATAGTAAGACCGTACGTGAACCCAGAAATACCTGCCTGTGCGTTTTTAGACAATTCTGTCCAACGGTCTGATTTATAGAAATGTTATGGAACATATTTTATGTTTTATACGGGAAATTTTAGGAAGTGCGCCCGGTGCTTGTCTAATAGTTGAGAAGCGGTGTTGAGCAACCATATTAGATTAGGTCCAAAAACAAAACTTTTGTTATAGATAGTTTTTATATTATTTCTTTAAATTTTTTCATATTTTGTACACCGCATTGCAATTACGCTTTCAACTTCAATTACTTTTGATAAGGAAAGTCTGTGCAATTGTTGAGTATTGAATAAAAAATTTCTTATCATAGCGCGGTAAAATTTATGCTATTAAAGTTTGATTACATGACTTAGTTGTTGATGTAATTTAGAGACAGTTTCTCTATTAAATGTGTCGACGCCTCTTTCAAATAAATGCAAAAAATGTCTGACGCTTTGGTACATGATTCATTCTAAATGTTCACACTGCATTAGCCATAAGCTACATTCAGACACTTTGTTCGAAATAGAAATTTTCATGGAAATAAAAATTCACACGTACACTTTTATATATTAATAAAAACCGATAATGCGAAAAGATTTCATTTTAAACCCATATAAAACATATGTGAAAAGATTTAAAACATATGCGAAAAGATTTAAAACATATGCGAAAAGATTTAAAACATATGCGAAAAGATTTCATTTTAAACCCATATAAATGAACCCATATAAACCATATGCGAGAAGATTTAAAACATATGCGAAACGATTTATAACATATGCGAAAAGATTCAAAACTATGCAAAAAGATTTCATATTAAACCCATATAAAACGTATGCGAAAAGATTTAAAACATATGCGAAAAGATCTAAAACATATGCGAAAAGATTTCATTTTAAACCCATATAAAACATATGCGAAAAAATTTAAAACATATGCGAAAAGATTTAAAACATATGCGAAAAGTTTTCATTTTAAACCCATATAAAACATGCGAAAAGATTTAAAACATATGCGAAAAGATTTCATTTAAAACCCATATAAAATATATGCGAAAAGATTTTTTCACTTCAAACACACATCCAGCATTTCGGATACGCATGGTATATATCACGCGTCATCCCATTACTTTGCAGAGTTGCAATACTTTAATTATACATTGTGCACAAATAGATTAATCGTATCAAGTCGCGTATGTAGGATGTAGTACATGCCAACGTCATATGGGTGGCACACCCATATCTCACATATTGGAGCTACCAGTTATTTTATTTTAAACCCATATAAAACGTATGCGAAAAGATTTAAAACATATGCGAAAAGATTTTTTTCACTTCAAACACACATCCAGCATTTGGAATACGCATGCTATATTTCACGCGTCATGCTATTACTTTGCAGAGTTGCAATACTTTTATTATACATTGTGCATAAATATATTAATCTTATCGAGTCCCGTATGTGGAATGTAGTATATGCCATCGTCATATGGGTGACATGTGGGCAAGGAATGTGTTAAAAATCTACTTTGGATGTTTGCCGGTGTCAGCTCTGAATATCTTTGCGGCCGGTTCTAATGCTTGCGGAACCCATATCTTTCTCATAAGTATTAAAACATGTCCTTTCACCACAATATTATAAATATTAATGCTATATTGAGCTAAAATATAATTCCACTGTGAACATGATAAATTTAAAACACAGCATTCTAATGTTTCAAATGTTCGTATTTCGAATACTAAACTAATGTACATCTGAGCAAGGAGAGACATTCTGGACAACATTATGACATGTTTCCTATTCTAGGTAATGCACTAAAAGGCAGTTAAACAGTTGCCATGGACTACCGAAAACACTGGAAATTTATGGAGCTAACAAGCAAATTTATTTATTTAATACACTATGAATTTCTATATATTGCACAATCCTGTAGGTAACGTATTATATACGTGGGCGTGAATATCGCGTAAAACAATCAATTGGACCGTGTTAAGTAATTTCTCTTCATCAAACTTTCTTATTTCTAGCTAAATTATAAATACTAATCTGTAACAAATACTGGCTACTGGCTATGGGTTACCACAGAATTCTGCAGATCGCTATGATCATGTTTTGTGTAATGCAGTGTTCGGTGAGTAAATATATATATATAATAGATCAAATTCGTTTACAAGCAGTAACGTTATATGTTGATAAGATTAAATGAGCGGAGTGTCCGACGAAAGTAGCACTAAAGCTTAAGCCTACGGAAATTTTGAGACGGACCGCTGTCAAAAATGAAGTTAACGGTAAGTTAGGTCAGACCAGTGGGAAATGTTAAGTTAAAGGGGATATTAAAACGGCCCAGAATCTTTAAAGTATATATTAAGACGACCAATACCACAAATTACGTTGAAGCATAGGTATCGATGGATCCTAAGAGTCGGACTCACCCAATCCGTTTTAACCTTTCTTCCTGAAAGCTGCGCTTTTATAGGAAAAATTAGCAAAACAGGTGAAAAATAGGCAAAATTAGGGTGAAATAGGCAAAAATTCGGGTAAAATTGGCAAAAATTGGGTAAAATTTGCAAAAATGTCGGCGGGAATATGGCTACACCTACACCTCCGTGAGGACGTCCATCCTCCCCACTGACCGTCTTCCTCCTGAGCCGACAGACCTTCGACACATATGCGTTAATGGTATATTAAGACGGACACGTACCAAAACCTAATTTATGTGTATATTAAAACGGACTAATGCCAAAAACTAATATTTAAGTTAATGTGTCAAAAAATAGAGTCATCTACGCTTTAGTGTTGGTGCATTTTATACAATAAAAGTTTAATTTACATTTTCATTATACTTTAAAGGAACAAATTTACGCTCAAATTATAAGAAAGCTATTTTGTGTAATGAATACTTTACTCGTAAACAATCATTTCTTCATTAACCTTTTCATGCCTTAATTAATTTTCCTATTGTTTAGTGTTTGATAAATTCGAGGCGGCTTAAGAATTTTGAATCCAGTTTGCATTATTGCGCGTGGCGTCACAAACTACGGCTGCGAGTCAACATCTGAGTTATGACATTCCGCAGTCGACAACATCATGTTTTTTCTAAAGAACCCGAGCTCCGCCATTATTAATAAGAAAATTAGCCAATGTTAAACGGCAACATGTTTTGTAATTTGCTGCCCCTTGTAGAGACCTAAATGATAGGCAATGACATTGATAACTCTGGTCTAACTGTAATCGTTTGCTGAAAATAATAAACATCGCAGCTAAATTTATTCTTGTCTTGCAATGAGGTATTTTGATCTTTTATAGATGTTGGATTCTTCATAGCTTTTTTATAGATTCTAGCAAAATGTGTTTCACTAAGGCTTTTAGATAACCTTGACGTAACATAAATAAACATTTTCAGTGTCTCGTTTTTAGGTTTGCGGAGAAGTTAGAACTATCTGTCAGAGTCGGCTTTAAAGGAGCAAAATGGTTCCGAATACCGACATCAATGACAACGACATTCCCGCACGATAAAACATGTTCGAAGGTGACATTGATTACGGGGAAAATCGCATAGAAGATTATATAAAGCCGGACAAGTTTAGGTATTGCGAGAAACTAATATTGATATAAATGTAAGGTTAGGTTAATTTTGGGACAGACAAAATTTTCTTGTAAACCGAGTGTTTTTTACAGATTTTTTATTGTTTAATTTTTTTAATTTTTAATTTGTATTTTATTTAATTAAAATTTTAAATTAAATTTTTAATTTATTTAATATTTCAAAATTACAGATTTTTTCGAGATGATTAGTTCCTTTTTCAAAAAAATATAATGATTGAAAAGTTACAAGTATCTAATAACTTAATAACATACATTACAAACCTCTCATCCGTGAAAAAAAAAAACCAAATTTTTCATTACTTCATGTAATTTTAAATTTAATGTATCTCTTCATTTATGTCATATTAAACTAAAATTCTCACAGATTAAAGTCAATATCCAGTTTTTGAAGAGTGAACAGTAGTCATATCAAATATGAATTCAGATACTACAAATGAACCATATTCGGACAAATTTTTTGAGGTGCTAAGTTTAGAAAAGCAAAACTGAAACAACGGAATGAAGAAATTACTACTGTAGTATAAACCTAAATCATAGGTTTTCACTTGGAGGAAGAGGATTGCTCCAGCTAGCTGTCATGTATCCTTTAAGCCATATTTACTTATCTAGCCCCACACGTGCCCCCGTATGTTGGAAGAATTTAGTCTGGACTATACGACCACTTGTGGGAATCACACTTTTTTCGAAATTTATTTGTTCTAAAATTTATTATTATATTTATTTTTTTTCGGAATATTTTTGGATATATTTATAGAGTTTCGATACATTTTAGTTTTATTTAATATATTTATTGATATACTTTAGCGCGTTCTTATTAAAATTTCAACAAAAAACTTTGTGCAAGCGAAAATTTTTTACTGCGATGAAATTTTACACAAATTTCGAATCAATAATTTTATTAATTTGTCTCGGGATTTAGACTGAATCAGGTGCTATGTACAACGCACTTCGGAACAAATACCGGCTATGGAACGATGCAGTCATTCCGTATAAAATATCAGATCAATTTAACAAGTGCGAGCGACGAATGTTGGCAGCAGCAATTGAAGAATATCAAAAAAAAAACATACGTGTATTCGATTAGTTCCACGAACAAACGAGCCCGCCTATGTTTTCTTTATGAACACTGGTTCGTGTTATTCAATGGGTGAGTGAATAATATAGATTAGCTATAAAAAATTCCAGAGAATCAATCATGGACGACTCCGCTAAACTTTATGATGCTCGTTAGCTTCTATATCATCCACCGCTGTGCAAACACGAGTCGGCACAAGGGATCGAACTTGGGTTGTGAGAGTGAAAGTGTGGTACGCGAGCCACGGTGCTATGTAGCAAATTTTATTTGGTTCCTTAAAGAACCGAAAAAGTCTGCGAGTAACAACGCACGTTTAAACGAACATCACACGACACGACGATTCAGTTAAACATACCACAATGTACGTTAGATCCATTTGGTTTCAATATATAGTCACGAAATTAGGTCACACTGTCAAAACTATACTCTGTTTATTGCTATGAAATGTATTATATGGCGTAAAAGTTTAAACTGAAACTAACTGTTCGCAAACTAAGGTATTGAAATTCTCGTTGGAAAAATTGCATGATACTAATTACCTGTCACATCCTTGCCAAAAGTATGTGCCATTGTTTTCGGATTTTGACTTGCTTTTCATTGTGCATACGTTTAGCTGCCAAAGGATTACTCAACAACACTAACTAATGTGCAGCGTCAGTAGAGATTAAGAAATACAATCGTGGTCTTGAACAGTTATAAAAATCGTTGCTTGATAGATATTTTATAAAGAGTAACGCTGGACGTGCAGTAAAAGCTTAGAAAATCGCTATTTTTCTATCGCAATATGAATTCAGCATGCAGTAGGACAACTACGTAAACTGCAGGCGGTATTTCTATTGTCAAGTAAGTTCATGAATCCGAAACCAAAGACCCTGTACAAATTATGATTTACCGTATGTACGATCATGCGATACAGAAACTCGTAAAAGTGCCTATTTTTAGTTATCAATATTTTACAAATTAGCATAGTCGATTTAGTGACTACCTTTGCCCAAAACGGCACCATGTGTCGCGTTTCTTGACCGTACCTATTTACATTCTTAAATGCCAGATTTCGCATGTTCTTTCATATCCAGGAGCACTGGCTTGTGAAATCTGGGAATGTATGTTTCTTCAAAATCTATTCATACATCGTTATACTAAAACTACGACAGACGGTGACGAAATTATGAACGCCATGTTTTGCCAGATTTAGCTCGTGAAAATTGGAAACAAAGCGCCAGTACTCACGTAAACCTCAGTAATCTGCCTATGATGATTGCAACCAGCTGATTGGGCAGTTTTTGATCAATTCATG